>JAJIBD010027224.1:0-14157 GCA_021461705.1 Cryptotis parvus | reverse complement strand
ATCACTTGATCACTTGAATCCCGTTATTCATCGATTTGCTCGAGCGGGTGCCAGTAACATTTCCATTGGACCCTATCACGTGCCAATGTAGCCCAATGGCATCTGGTTGATTCAGGAATATGAAGAGCCTCAAACCGTTCCTTCAGGGTCTTTACAAGGAAGTCTGACCATCTTGTAGGTGGGCGGCCACGTGATCTTTTGACATCCCGTGGGATCCAGTCGGTAATGGCTCTAGTCCAGCGGTTGTCCCCAAATCGCATTACATGTCCAGCCCATCTGATTTTCGATGCCTTGGCAAACGAGACAGCGTCCCTGATTCTGGAATAGCGACGGAGGTCAGAACTCCGGATTCCTTCTCTCACTTGGGTGAGGCGTGATATTCCAAGCATAGCTCTTTCGATTCCTCTCTGGGAGACCCGAATAGCATTCTCATCCTGCTTTCGTAGGGCCCAGGTCTCTGAGGCGTATGTTAATGCAGGGAGAACGGTGGAGTCAAAGAGATGTGCCCGAGCCGGAGGTTCTTTGTCCTTTTAGCTATTTCTTCGATGCCTTTGAAGGCATTCCATGCCGCTCTCTTCCTCCTGCGCAGCTCAGGTTTTAGGTCGTTCATCATGTTGATTTCTCGACCTAGGTACACATAACTGCTGCATTCAGAGATGTTTGTTCCATTGAGAGTGAATGGGGCCTCTGGAACAAGTTCATTCTTCATGAACATTGTTTTCTTTAGATTCAGCTGTAAACCTATCTTTCCACATTCTCGGTCAAAGTCAGCCAGCATTTGTGCCGCTTGGCTAATGTTTGGTGTTATTAGAACGATGTCATCAGCGAAGCGGAGGTGGTGTAGTTGCCGACCATCTATCTTCACTCCCATTCCTTCCCATTCTAATTGTTGCATGATGTTCTCGAGGGTGGCGCTGAAGAGTTTTGGTGAAATGGTATCACCCTGTCGAACCCCTCTTTTCACATTAATGATCACTTCTTTGTAGAATGGTGAGATCCTGGTGGTGAATCCGTAATACAGCTCACGAAGGATCTTGATGTATTGGGTTTGAACGCCCTGTTTGGCTAGGGCTTCGATGACTGCTTCAGTCTCCACAGAATCAAAGGCTTTCTGTAAATCAATGAACGTGAGACAGAGCGGCATCTTGTACTCCCTACAAACCTCAATGAGCTTGGTTACGGTGTGGATATGGTCGATTGTGCTGAATCCTTTCGGAAGCCTGCTTGCTCGCATGGTTGTCCTTCATCTAGTGTTCTGCTAATCCTGTTCAGGATGACTCGTGTAAACAGCTTGTAGATGACAGACAACAGGCAGATGGGGCGATAGTTGCCCGATGTCGTGAATGTCTCCCTTCTTGAACAGTAGAACTGTCCTGCTGGTTTTCCATTGGGAGGGCACCTTGCATTCGGACAGGTAGCGTGTGAAGAGCCGAGCTAGTGTATTGATGAGTACCGACGGCAGATTCTTCAGGTGTTCGGGTCTGACTTTGTCTGGGCCTGGTGCTGTTCCCTTCTTTACTGGCGAGATGGCATGTCGGATTTCAGAAGGGAGAACGTTGGGAATGACATATCCATCCTGTGGAATTTGGTATGTGGGCAGGTGGATGTGGCTATCAAAGAGATTTGAGTAGAAGTCCTGGATAATCTTCTCCATTGCCTTTCTGGAAGATGTGATAGATCCATCAGGGCGTCGGAGGGCAGTCATCTTGGTCTTATAGTTGGCAAAGGACAGGCAGGCAGTGCAAATGCTTTTCCCGGCTTCTGCTGCATCTTCCAGTATTTCTGCTCTTCTGTCTTTGAGTTCTTCTTTTATCGCTTCTCTGCACTGTTTAGCAAGCTTGGATGTTAGCATTTGGTCTCCTGAGGCTCGGCGCCTTGCCACATTGGCGAATGAGCTCGAGAGTTTCTGAAGACAGGCGTCCTTTTGTGTCTTTCTCTCTCTCAGCATTCTTCGCACAATCATGGAGGTGCTGAACCAGTCGGTTGTATTCTTCATCGATGTCGTCAATGATGGTATCTTCCCATGTTGCTGCAATGGTGCCAAAGAGTTCCCAGTTGGTGGTCGTTCTGGGAGTTCTCTTCTTAAACTTTGCAGCCTTTTCTCCCATTGCGGGAAGTAGAATTTTGCACGAAGGAGGCGGTGGTCTGATCCTGTTTGGAATTTGGGGACGACAGCTACATCGGTCAGACAAAACCGTCGATTGAAGATGATGTGGTCAATTTCATTGTGGAACTGTCCGCCAGGAGATTCCCATGTCCAACGTTTCGCTTCAGCTTTCTGGAACTGTGAGTTCCCATGAATGGTCTTGGTGGACATGATGAACTCAGATAGTCTCTCACCCTGTTCGTTCCATTCTAGGCCATGGGTCCCAATGTGGGTTCTTCAGCCGATCTTCTTGGTCCTATCTTGGCATTAAAATCACCGACTATGATCTTGTAGAAGGTGTGATCTTTTTTATAGAACTCCTCCAATTCCATGTAGAATTTCTCAATTTCATCTTCTTTGTATGTGGATGTTGGTGCGTAGACAATGAAGATAGAAATTGCTGGCAGTGGGCCACATCTCTTCAAGTGTAATCGTCCTATTCAGTTTGTTAGGCATTCAAATGAATCAATGTTGACGGCCATGTTCGTGTTGACAAGGACACCAACGCCACCGATGCCTCTTTTCGGTCGCATGTTCCAAGGAACAATTCTTCTCCGGTGTCAAATACAGCATGATGCAACTGGCGCCTCCTCGTCTCAGTCAGACCAATGATGTCGTACTTGATCTTTTTTGCTTGCAGCATCAGATCCTCAATATATGCTTCCGATGCCAGTGTACGTGCATTGAAAGTACAGACAGTCATTTTAGTCCTTCTTCGTTTTGGCAGCCTAGGATGGCCATGAAATTTTGTCTGGCACTGCTTGTTTGCCTTTCTTACTGCTGCCGTATTAAGGGCTCTTTCGGGTCAGGAAAATAAACATTTCTGTTACTGGATTTGGCATATCGAACACGCATCGGACAGCTTGCCAGGCTCTGCCATGCGGGCGCTATATTCTCATTAATTTGTGGGACTCTCTCAGAGGGGTGGGTGGAATATTTACGGTAATTTGGAGGTAAAATGGCCGCGGCCGCAATGGGGAAAGCTGGTTTCTGCTCTGCCGGGTGTACCTGTGTCTTAGGCTCAAGCATTCCTGGAGCTTGAAATACTCTCCTCTGAAGGGGCGGGTCTCTGCGTGGTGGGTCCTTGTAGGCTGGGTTTCTGACAAGCCAGGCTGGAGACTGGATTAATCTGGGGGCTGGAGACTGGATTAGTCTGCTGGGTGGAGATCTTACCTGCTGCAGAGTGTGGATTCTGAAGATGGCTGCCAGCAAGGTGTGGGGGGGTTCCTCTGGGCTCCTCCGAGGCTCCATCGGGATGGTGGACTCGGGTCGGAAGTTGCTCTCGTGGTCCATGGAATGCAGGGGTTCAACGGGGAAAGCTGGTTTCTGGAGGCAGCAGTGGGGTTGCTCTGTGCAGAGCAGCTCTTGTTCTGGCCCCTAAATGGCATCTCCATCAGTTCCTCAAGGATCTGGTCCAGAGCAGGGTCCTTGTCCTCTCGGTTGGCTCCTGTGGGTCTGTCTTAATGCGTGTCAGCCAGTGATGCGAGCATCTAGCAGAGAACCTTGCAGTGGAAGAGTCTCCTCTGAGCGTGGAGAGCTGATGCTGGTTTGGAATTTTATAGTCCCTGTCCACACCGCCCCAGTGAGAGCGTCACATGCCCACCACTGAAGATGTGCCCACAGTGAGAAATTCAGAGAAGAACTAACATCAGGAAGCCCAGAGGCTACCTGCGAAGGCCAGCCTCACCTCTCAGAACCTTATCAGAACTTATTAACGTTAGAGCCCCTAACTATACATTATTTATTAAGGGTATATGTAACCTGACCACTAGCCTTGAATTTTCTCGAATCATTCAACTTGCTGAAGTCCATACCCTATAAGATGAGCATTTAAAATTGACTTCCACTTTATTCTATCCCAGCATTAGCTCTTGGGATTCTCAGAGAACTTATTTTCTTCCTCAGCTTCTCAAGGACCACATACCTGTATCTGCTGAGTTCATCTGTCTTTCATCTGACTGCCAGCATGTGTGTGTCTGTCTCTTTCCTCGTGAGCTGCAGAGACCCACTTCAGTCTGTACCTATCACAGGCTGGATTGAGTCATTTTAAGGACATAAGTACTGAAAAAGATTATGTTGTCCACAGCATTCCTCTATTTAAAAATCAATAAAACAATGAATAAACATTATTTTTAAAATCTTACAATGTATGTGGCATGCTAAACTAAAAGATATTAAAATTTTCATATTGGCAAAATCAGAATAAGCAAATAAAATATAAGCCTCTATCATGTTCTCACTAGATGTCATAATATGCAAACTAAGTAATCCACCAAGTCAGTGTTTTATGTAAATGTAATACTAAAGCATAGTGGGTAGGGCATTTGCCTTGCATGCCACTAACCTGGTTTCTATGCCCAGCATCCTGTATGGTCTCCCGAGCACTGCCAGAAGCAACCCCTGAGCATCACTGGCTGTGACCCAAGAAACAAAAACAAAAGTCTTAAGAACTAAGTTCAGCCACAATTTACTCACTTGGGTGCAAGGAAACCACTCAGACTGCATCCTCCCTCCCACCCCTTCCGGGAAGGAAAGAACTATCATCAAAGGCAAAAGGCAGTCTCAGAAGTGAAGCCTTAGGCCGGCTTCACACTCAGGAGAAAATGCTCTAGCTCCTCCTCGTGGTTTTGGGTGCTCTACACATTCAGAGAAACTTCTCTGGTAACGAGATATAGAAATGATCCCTGAGAGTATAGTCTAGCCCTACCCGCTATGCTGTCGCTCTGGCCCTAGTTCTTAAGACTTGTTGCTCAGGTCATTGGTTTTCATTTTGGTAATTTTTTTTGTCTTTTTGCATTGTTTGGTAATGCTCAGGGGTACTCCTGGCTCTCCACTCTTGGCAGTGCTTGGGAACCATGTGGGATGCTAGTGATTGAACCGAGGTCAGCTGTGTGCAACACAAATGCCCCTACCTGCTGTGTTCTCTCTCTGGCCCCCTCATTTTGATATCTTAAGCAAGTATTATTTCTTCTGGTTTCTGGGTTCCTAGTACATAGTGCCTATCCTGGTAGTACTTGTGAGGATATAACTCCCAGGTCAATCCTCAGTGTCCTATATGGTTCTTCGGATCATCCCTGGGGAGCAGTTCCTGAGTGATTCCTAGGCTCAGAGCTAGGAGCAACTCCTGTGCATTGCCAGAGAGGAAGTTATTTGTTCACTTATTTATATCTTTTGCTTTTTGGGGTCTGGCTCTGCACTGGGGATTAGGGATGCTAGGGTTGGCTTCTGGTAACCCCTAGTAACTCTAGTTTCATCAGTAAATGCTCGAGATGAGAGCCTTCTACTGATAATGTACCACCTACATGGCAGAGCCTGGCAAGCTACCCGTTTTATTTCTAATGACAAAAACTAGTAACAATTATAGGCCTCAATTCCATGACCTGAAGAATGGTTTGAGGCTCTTCCTGTCCCTGGAGTAAGCAGATGCCCTTGGGTTACACTTGCTTGTGACAGGACATATGGAGATGTTACTGATGCCCACTCGAGGCAAATCAATGAACAATGGGAAGACAGTGACAATGAAATAGTGAATACTAAAGACTTGGGTCAATTGGGAAAACTGATACTAGGGATTTATGTTACTTCATCAAGAGAATAGCCAGTCCAGCAACTCAAACTAAATAATTGATATTAATGGTAGTCATCTCTGATCTCCTGGCTGCTCATTTATTTCTACTTCAGAATGAATTTTCTAGTCATCTCCTCTTGAGTCTGAGTTTCTGTTATATTTTGTGGTCTCTAGCTGTCTCTGTTGAACTTCTCGTTCTCCTTCAGGGGCCCACTTATTCCAAATGCTCATAATTATCATCAATTCTGGTGAAGAGCCCTTTGCCCAACTCCACGTTCAAGCTTTGCAAGGAAGGATTTATCTTGAAAATCAAACACCCTCTACTTCAGAGCTCAAAATAAAATCAAGTCTCTCCCTGAGAACAACTCACACTTGTTAACAAACACACACAACAAGAAAGAAAAAGACAACATTTTCAGTCGGGGACTCCCATGGAACCCTGCAGTTGTCCTGAAGATTATTTTAAACTGAAGACATATGAGGGTTTAACAGATGCAGAATGAAGCCTTCTGGGAACTTCCCTTATCTGACTAAAACCAACAACTTAGGGGAAATGAAGCTCCCATAAATTATCTCTTCAGGGTGGGTCTCCTCCCAGGAGGAAGAGAGTAAACTAACCATAAATCTCCTTCAAGGGAATTTTTTATAGCCTGGTAGAAGACAGAAAGACCGTTAGCATCTGCATAAATAAACATCTGCACCAACATTGTTATCTCCCTGTTTTGTTCTTCAAAACCCATTTGTCTTTCCTAAAGGAACCTATTTGTTCCCCTCTTAGAAGACTTCCTCCTGCCTTTCCTTACTGGATTTCTTCTCCTGAGTTTCTGACTTCATCTGTTTAATGAACTACTTTGGTTAACTACACATACCCACAGAGTAAAATTTTTTAAACTTTTTAGAGTTTATACTCAGAGAAATTAAATTTTTCTCCTGATGATCTACATGCAGATTAATTTGGATGCTACACTAAGAAGGGTAAAGCAAAACTTTTCCTCCTGACATGATCACACATGAATAATCCTAATGTCCATATTCTCAGTTCAGTGCTTTTCTTTCAAGCCTAATGTTGACCTAATATTAAACCAGCTATTCAAGGCATTTATGGTTGCCCTCTACTAGATTAAGAAAGTTCTTTTTATTCTCTAGTTTTCAAGAATTTTCTACTTTTCAATAAATAATTAATGTTTCCTTTTGAAAAAAAATAAACTGAGCTTTACATACTAAAAGTTTGGATCAGGGTCCCCCCCCAAATTACTTAACTACCAGTTTCAAAACAAACAATTTTATAAAATCTGCATTCCCCCTAATACCCAAAGAGTTGATGCCACTTACTTGAGATACTTTTGTTAATGCAAGGTGCAGAAAGTACAGAGACAAAAATTATTACAACCCATATACACTGGGATTATAGAAAAAAATACTCTGACCCAAGGACCAAGTTTAAGCCTCTTCCCCAACTACCTCCTCTTGAAATCAGCTTATGGAGAAAGAAATGCATTATCTGTAGCTTATTAGAAAGAATAGATGTATACATAACAAAACATCCACTTACCCTATTTTCGTCTTTATCAGGGTTATAATAATAATAATAATAAATATATGTAAAATTAAGGATTTAGCTTTATTGCCCTTTATGCCCCTCCTCAGCTTTATGATGGCTTTTAAAAATATGAATGTTCCCTTCCCAATTAATTTCACACTTGATAGGTATACTTGGAGAAGGCATTAAGAATTTTACTTTTACAGAGCATCATAGACGTTTACATCCATTCCTTTAACTTAATTCCATCTCTGCACCAATTGGGTAAAGAATAAGGCTTAAGAGAGGCTCAATATCACATGTTCCCCTCTCCTTCTGGACAAGCTGACTCAGGGGGAAAAGCTTGGTAAAGTCCATGCTGTACTTCCATTTTGTTCAAATCTGCACCTGCACTTCTTAAGTGAAGTTAAAATCAAGACATCAAGAGGAACATTGTGTAATGCAGCCCAAAGCTTCCTGGTCGTCCTTGTAGAGTTCGCTGAATAAACAGTATGTTCTGAGCAGCAGATGACTCAAGAGAGAGTCATAAAAACAGAGGAGGGAGGAAAGATGAATTTTAATATTTGTCTAAGCCAAAATGCTTAGAGGATTTTTTGGGGGAGGAGGAGGGGAGGGGAGACGTGAGACACTGAACAAAGATTCTTTGGAGAGAATTGCCCACAAGAGGCAGGAGTTGCTAATTGCGCTGCTATTCCGAGACATCCATTTATTGTGATGAGAGACTGTGGCCTGTTCCAGTGTACAGAGAAAATTAAGAGCTTCCCAGCGCTTCATTATTACATTTAGATATATTTGGCGGTAGGAGGCAGCCTCTAAAGGCAAGCTTCATTCTTCACGCGATTAGGACTTCACAGCTGTAAAGACTCCAGAGGAAAATGGGAGAACTTCAGGGCATCTTCATGACCTTTCAAAGTCATTAGGTATAACTCTCCAAAAGTTACCAAGTCCACAACTACTAGTGATTAAGCAATTATTCAGGTTTAAATAATTTAGCATGAACTGACTCTCATTTTAATTGAAGAGGTGAAATTTCCCTGAAAGTTTACAATCTACACTCCTAGGGCGGGGAACATGGAGAGTGAGGAGAGAGAACAGCAGACACAGCTCAGAGATGGGAATATTTTGCCCTCAACAACTCTGCTAGATATTTAGTTGACAATGATACTAGTTGAAACATTGCTGCACTCTTGAAAAGATTTTGGTTTTACTTGGTGAATTTAGTTTCAGGAAATTAAATAATAAAAATTCTTAGAAGGGCCGGAGTGATAGTCCAGCGAGTAGGGCATTTTGCCTTGCATGCAGCCTACCTGGGTTCGAACCCGGCATCCCATATAGTCCCCAGCTCAGTCAGGAGTAGTTCATGAGTGCAGAGCCAGGACTTACCCCTGGAGCATCGCTGGGTAGACCCAAAAAAAAAAAAAATAGTTCTTAGAAGATGTGACAATATATGTTCAAAGGACTTGTGCAAAAGTTCATTTAAAGAAGTTACTGGACACAGAACTGCTCTAACCTCTAGCCATAAGGCTGTGAACAGTGGTTCCTCCAAATTGATGGCACTCTGGAATTACCTAAACAGCCTTGAGAATTACTGGAAGACTGGGGTCACAATCTCAGAAAGTATTCAGATGTAAATAATTCTGCAGTAAAGCCACTAGAGCAGATTATTAGGAATTTTTGAAAATAGGATAAATGTCAAAGCCCTTCACATCTGGCCCACATGCCTGTTTGTGGGTTCCATTGACAAGTCCTCCTAGTCTCTGTTTTTGCCCTGGTCTTGGATATTAGTTGGATACTATTTTTTATATCCTGAAATGAATGCAATCATTAGATAAGACAGAAAAGGGACCAGTGTCCCAATGATTGTGGAATATGGTAACACCAGACTAGAACTGAGCATTGAATGTAGGCAGAGGTATATACATGGTAATACCATAAATGTATGTATTGCAAGCCCCAATGAGATGGAAAAGGAAGGAGAAATGAGGAAGGAGGAAGGAGCAGGAGGAAGAGGTGGAGCAGGAGGAGGAGGTGGAGCAGGAAGAAGAGCAGGAAGAGGAGCATGAGGAGGAGAAGAAGGAGGAGTAGGAAGAGCAGGAGGAGAAGGAAGAGGAGAAGAAGGTGAAGAAGAAGGGAAAAGAAGAGGAAGGGAAAGAGGAAGAAGAATAATAAGACGAGGAAGAAGAGGAAAAAGAAAGAAGATGAAGAGGGTAGATGGAGGAAGAAGAGGGAAAAAAGAAGAGGAAGAAGGAAAGAAGAAAAAAAGAGGAAAATAGGAGGAATAGGAAGAAGAGGAGGAGAAATAGGAAGGAAGAGGAAAAAAGAAGAGAAAGAGAAAAAAAGAAGAAAGAAGAAAGAAGGAAGAAGAAGAAAGAAGAAGGAGGAGGAGGAAGGAAGAGGAAGAGGAAGGGGAAGGGGAAGAAGAAGAGGAAAAAGAAGAGGGAGATGAAGAAGGAGGAGGGAAGAGGAGGAGGAGGAGGGGAGCCAAGAGGAAGGCTGTGGGAGAAGGAACTGTGGTATTGAGGAGTGCACTGGTGAGGGATGGAGGTTGGAACACAGACTGTAACCCAGTCATGAAGAGCTTTGTAATTATACATCTCATGGTGGTATAATATTTTTTTAAATATTCACATGAATTAAATAAGGAAGTTTTGAGAATATCTGGCATAAAATACTTCCACCATAACTCCCTAATTACATTCCCAGTCTTAATACTTAGGAAATATTACCACTAACTCTGCATCTAAGTACAGTGGTTCATTCACTGAAGGTACACATGCAACACATCTGTATATCTGTATCGCCTGTACCTGTTGCATAAAAAGGTCTGTACAGTTTTCATTTGCTCTTTATTCCATGTTTTTAGCCAGGAAATTTTTGTTTGGTTTTTTATCGGAGTCCACACCTGGCAACACTCAGAAGATAATCCTGTCTCTGCATTCAAGAACTACTTCTGGGGTGCTCGGGGGCCATAAGTGAGACTAGAGATCAGTTGTGCCTAAGAAGTGACTAAACAGCTGCACTACTGCCCCCGCTCCTATTCCTTAAAATATAGCTTAAGCATCACCTACCAGGTGAAGTCTTTCTTGATTTTTCTAAGCAAATTATTAGTGTCTCTCCTTTGGGCATCCAGAGTTTCAATACAGCTCTGATTGTTTTTTTTTAGAATCTGTCTCCAATGACAGATCCTTTTTAGAATAAAGTTTCTTCAAACCCAAGACAGTGTCAGCCTCATAGAAAGCATGCAAATGATCATCGAATACATTTGGGTACTTGACTTGCGAAATTCTGTTAACAGCTCTCAACACTCATGGCTAAAAAGAGGTGCTGTAACATTTATTGCTCTTTTTAATGCTTGCAATTAATACACACTACCTGCCCTGTTTCAAAATGGCATTTTTAATGATTCAATTAACAACTTTTTTAAAAACTGTCTTCCTAATTTACTCCTTCTACTTTTACTATTTTAAACTTTGCCTTTCACTTTAAGTCAATCCTCTCTGGGCAAGTACATCGAACTCTGAACACATATCTAATTATCTAGGATCACAATGGCATTCTGTAATGGGGCCCGGCTGGAAGGCATCAGGGCCCAAATCCTAGGCACTATCAGGAGACCAGAAAAACTCTTGTCTTTTCAGGAAATTACTAGGTCGTAATTAAATTTCATTTCACAAAGAAAAAGTTTCTCCACAATTATTTTAAGAAGCAATGGATAGGGATATTGGCAACAGAATGAAATTCTCTACAAGTCCCCTTTTACCAAGTTCTGTCCCTTAGGCGAAGATGGCCCAGAGGACTGGAGTGTATGCTGTTGCATTCTGGAGTTCTGGTTTGAAGCCTGGCAATGCCTATTCCCCCCAAATCCCAGAGCGTGACCCCCACCCCAGCACCAAGCTGGGTAGCACCTAATCTCCAACAGGTGTGGCCACAACAAAAACAAATTAAAAACAAACAAACAAAATAGCAAAAGAATCAAACTTAAAACCAAAGTCCTGCCTTCGTTTACATCTAAGCAAAAGCCAAACCAATTCATTTTCCTAAATGAGTTAGTACAAGTAGGAATTCATTAGTCTAGGTGGAAGAGACAAATGGCTGATTTTCTAGGAGCTTGTGATCTATGCTAGAACCAACAATAATTTAATTTGATGGGAAAATAGACCCCTGCCCACATGTCAAACAGGCTGACATCAGACAGGCTAGCACCAGAGAGCAAGAGCTGCCAAGGTTAGCTGCATCTGGGCGACACAGAAAAACCATGGAGCATTCAGGATGCCCTCGAGACAGTGCTAGCCTTGCCTTGTAATCTTGGTAACCTGGGAATGCACTCCAAATGCATTTATATCCTTGGTGATCCAGACTCTGCTTTGCAAAAAATAACATGCTTGGGAATTCTCCTGTACTCTCCTGCCAGCATCCTGCGAATGCCAAAACGTCGAATAGTTTTTATAAAATGGGATTTTCGCCTTTGATCAGGGGCCTAGTCTTGAGAGCATGAGTTAACTGGGTCAGGCGTCAAAATGAAAAAAGTGGTCCTCCACTTCTCAAGGCATCTTCTTAAGGTTTCACTGGCTTTGGTGGGAATTTCCATAATAAACTATTTCAAATATGAAATGGTAACAAAGACTGTACTTATTTTGATGGGAAAAAAAAAAGGAGTATTCACTCTGGACGGACTGTTCAAATTTTCTACTCTCTGGCTGGGTTGTTTCGGACAGTTAACACATGAGCACAAAAATATGAGGATTTACCTAGGGCTGGGTGCATATTGGCCCAGGGCAGGACATAAATGGTAAGAAAACAAAAGTGTTATAGGTGCCTAATCCAAACAGTAAACTAAGAAAGAAAGAAAATCGTGTTCTTTGTATCCATTGGAATTGAGCAAAAGATGAGGGGATATTTAAACAAATAATTGAGCTACCTGGGAGCCTGGCAAGCTACCGTGTTGCTGGTATGTGCCAAAGGAGCGGGTAAGCAATTATAGACCTCATTCTGGAATGGATTGAGGCTCTTTATGTTCCTGGAGCAAACCAGAGTCCCTTGGGCTCTACTAGCATGAGATAGGACATATGGGAGATGTTACTAGGGCCCGCTCGGAGCAAATCGATGATGAGGAGGAAGACAGTGATACGGTGAATTGGGTTAAATCTGGAAAAAAATCTTTTAGGGTCAAATCCTCGAACTTAAAATACGATAAAGAGAGCTTACACTTTTCTTTTTCTCTTTTCTGAAAACTTTTGCTAATTTTGTAAGACAGTCTCTTCTTTGAATCTGATCCCAGGCCTCAGAAAATGTGAACTATTTTTTGAACAAGCTTAACTATTAATAATAAACAAGTTAATAGTGTTTTTGAAATTTGAAATTTCAAGTTTAAAATTATATTCCCCCTAGAACTTCATTCAAATGTAATTAAATCTATCTAACTTTTGATTTTGTTTTGGAGACATACTCAATTGTATATGAGTCCTGCCTGGGGTATTTGCTATAGAAGGGCTCAAACCAGGCATACATTTGCCTTCCCATACAAGGCAAATGAATAATTTGTAATTCCTTAGTTAGATAATTGAGGCAATTTTCTGTATTGACTGTTACAGGTGCTAAATCACAAAACAATATCAATTACCCTCAGTTACTCTGCTCACATAAAGAAAATTCATTTACCAAGTTGAGTTTTCTTTTTTTTTTAATTTTATTTTTTTATTTTTTTTTTTTTTAATATTTTATTACACCGCCATGTGATATACAATTACAAAGATGTTCATGTTTGGGTTTCCGTCATACAGTGTTCCAGCACCCATCCCTCCACCAGTGCCCATTTCCCACCACCAATGTCCCCACTTCCCTCCCCCCTCCCTAGCCCGCCTCTATGGCAAGTTCTTTATCTCTTCTCTCTCTCTCTTTTTCTCTTCTCTTACACATTGTGGATTACAATACATACATTCAGAGATCATCATGTATATCTTTTTTCCTATATTCAATGCTCAGTTCTAGGCTGGTATTATCATTTTTGACAAATATTAGCACACTGTTCCCTTCTCTGTCTTACCTAACCACTGATTCCCACATGTTTGTGGTAGATTCCACCTTTTTTTTAATTGAAAGATGCTCATGTAGAGCTTTGGTTCTACAGTGTTCCAACACGCACCCTCCGCCTAAACCCATCTCCCATCACCAATGTCCCCACCTCCCTCCCCCTCCCGCTCCTCAACCACTTGGCGGGTTCTGTATGTCATTTCTTTCCTCTCTATATCTCCTTCCCAACAAACTTTCCTGCTCTTCGTTGAATGCAGTGCATTAAAAGACATTACTGTTTCACTATTTTAGTGGACCCTGGCGCGAACTGGCTTTGCTCTGTTGATCTGGTCTGAGGCAGTTTCGCAGCGTCCGGACAGCAAAAATGGTGGCTAGTGTGATGGGCGAGGTCTCATCCGGCTGCTTCCGGGACCCCTCAGGGGGCGGGCCCACTCCCAAAACCCATCTGCCCTCCTCGGGGTTCCATGGTCAGCTAGGCCCGGCGCGAGCGAAGCGCCAGCCTCCCCAGCCGTCCGTGAGGCCCTGTATGCTGGCCCGTGGGCAGCTCGCGGGCAGGGCCACCAGGCTTGACAAGATGGAGGGGGAAGGGCGACCACGCCTCCATCTGGCGACTTCCCAGTGATTCCGCCTCTTGGAGCCGCCTACCTGGGCTCGAACTGGCTTTGCTCTGTTGATCTGGTCTGAGGCAGTTTCGCAGCGTCGGACAGCAAAAATGGTGGCTAGTGTGATGGGCGAGTCTCATCCGGCTGCTTCGGGCCCCCTCAGAGGCGGCGGGCCCTCCCAAAACCCATCTGCCCTCCTCGGGGTTCCATGGTCAGCTAGGCCCGGCGCGAGCGGCGCCAGCCTCTCCCAGCCGTCCGTGAGGCCCTGTAT
>JAJIBD010027223.1:0-104964 GCA_021461705.1 Cryptotis parvus | reverse complement strand
ATCTTGATGTATTGGGTTTGAACGCCCTGTTTGGCTAGGGCTTCGATGAGCTGCTTCAGTCTCCACACGAATCAAAGGCTTTCTCTGTAAATCAATGAATGTGAGACAGAGCGGCATCTTGTACTTCCCTACAAAACCTCAATGAGCTTGGTTACGGTGTGGATGTGGTCGATTATGCTAAATCCTTTCCGGAAGCCTGCTTGCTCGCATGGTTGTCCTTCATCTAGTGTTCTGCTAATCCTGTTCAGGATGACTCGTGTAAATAGCTTGTAGATGACAACAACAGGCAGATGGGGCGATAGTTGCTGATGTCGTGAATGTCTCCCCCTTCTTGAACAGTAGAACTGTCCTGCTGATTTTCCACTGGGAGGGCACCTTGCATTTGGACAGGTAGTGTGTGAAGAGCCGAGCTAGTGTATTGATGAGTACGACGGCAGATTCTTCAGATGTTCGGGTCTGACTTTGTCTGGGCCTGGTGCTGTTCCCTTCTTTACTGACGAGATGGCATGTCGGATTTCAGAAGGGAGAGCGCTGGGAATGACATATCCATCCTGTGGAATTTGGTATGCGGGCAGGTGGATGTGGCTATCAAAGAGATTTGAGTAGAAGTCCTGGATAATCTTCTCCATTGCCTTTCTGGAAGATGTGATAGATCCATCAGGGCGTCGGAGGGCAATCATCTTGGTCTTATAGTTGGCAAAGGACAGGCAGGCAGTGCAAATGCTTTTCCCGGCTTCTGCTGCATCTTCCAGTATTTCTGCTCTTCTGTCTTTGAGTTCTTCTTTTATCGCTTCTCTGCACTGTTTAGCAAGCTTGGATGTTAGCATTTGGTCTCCTGAGGCTTGTGCCTTGCCATTGCGCGAATGAGCTCGAGAGTTCTGAAGACAGGGGTCCTTTTGTGTCTTTCTCTCTCTCAGCATTCTTCGCACAATCATGGAGGTGCTGAACCAGTCGGTTGTATTCTTCATCGATGTCAGCAATGATGGTATCTTCCCATGTTGCTGCAATGGTGCCAAAGAGTTCCCAGTTGGTGGTCGTTCTGGGAGTTCTCTTCTTAAACTTTTGCAGCCTTTTCTCCCCATTGCGGGAAGTAGAATTTTTGCACGAAGAGACGGTGGTCCAATCCTGTTTGGAATTTGGGGATGACAGCTACATCGGTCAGACAAAGACCGTCGATTGAAGATGATGTGGTCAATTTCATTGTGGGACTGTCCGCCAGGAGATTCCCATGTCCAACATTTCGCTTCAGCTTTCTGGAACTGTGAGTTCCCATGAATGGTCTTGGTGGACATGATGAACTCAGATAGTCTCTCACCCTATTCGGTTCCATTCCTAGGCCATGGATCCCAATGTGGGTTCTTCAGCCGATCTTCTTGGTCCTATTTTTGGCATTAAAATCACCGACTATGATCTTGTAGAAGGTGTGATCTTTTTTATAGAACTCCTCCAATTCCATGTAGAATTTCTCAATTTCATCTTCTCTGTATGTGGATGTTGGTGCGTAGACAATGAAGATAGAAATTGCTGGGCAGTGGGCCAGATCTCTTCAAGTGTAATCGTCCTATTCAGTTTGTAAGGCATTCAAATGAATCAATGTTGACGGCCATGTTCGTTTTTGGACAAGGACACCAACGCCACCGATGCCTCTTTTGCGCACATGTTCTAAGGAACAATTCTTCTCTGGTTGTCAAATACAGCATGATGCAACTGACGCCTCCTCGTCTCAGTCAGACCCAATGATGTCATACTTGATCTTTTTTTGCTTGCAGCATAAGATCCTCAATATATGCTTCCGATGCCAGTGTACGTGCATTGAAAGTACAGACAGTCATTTTAGTCCTTCTTCGCTTTTGGCAGCCTAGGATGGCCATGACATTTTGTCTGGCACTGCTTGTTTGCCTTTCTTACTGCTGCCGTATTAAGGGCTCTTTCGGGTCAGGAATATAAACATTTCTGTTACTGGATTTGGTATATCAAACACGCATTGGACAGCTTGCCAGGCTCTGCCATGCGGGCGCTATATTCTCATTAATTTGTGGGGGACCCTCTCAGAGGGTGGGTGGAATATTTACGGTAATTTGGAGGTAAAAAGGCCGTGCGCAATGGGGAAAGCTGGTTTTGCTCTGCTGGGTGTACCTGTGTCTTAGGCTCAAGCATTCCTGAGCTTGAAATACTCTCCTCTGAAGGGCGGGTCTCTGTGGTGGTGGGTCCTTGTAGGCTGGGTTTCTGACAAGCCAGGCCTGAGACTGGATTAATCTGGGGGGCTGGAGACTGGATTAGTCTGCTGGGTGGAGATCTTACCTGCTGCAGAGTGTGGATTCTGAAGATGGCTGCCAGCAAGGTGTGGGGGGTTCCTCTGGGCTCCTCCCGAGGCTCCATCGGGATGGTGGACTCGGATCGGAAGTTGCTCTCGTGGTCCATGGAATGCAGGGGGTTCAACGGGGAAAGCTGGTTTCTGGAGGCAGCAGTGGGGTTGCTCTGTGCAGAGCAGCTCTTGTTCTGGCCCCTAAAGGGCATCTCCATCAGTTCCTCAAGGATCTGGTCCAGAGCAGGGTCCTTGTCCTCGGTTGGCTCCTGTGGGCTGTCTTAATGCGTGTCAGCCAGTGATGCGAGCATCTAGCAGAGAACCTTGCAGTGGAAGAGTCTCCTCTGAGCGTGGAGAGCTGATGCTGGTTTGGAATTTTATAGTCCCTGTCCACACCGCCCCAGTGAGACGTCACATGCCCACCACTGAAGATGTGCCCACAGTGAGAAATTCAGAGAAGAACCAACATCAGGAAGCCCAGAGCTACCTGCCGAAGGCCAGCCTCACCTCTCAGAACCTTATCAGAACTTATTAACGTTAGAGCCCCTAACTATACATTATTTATTAAGGGTATATGTAACCTGACCACTAGCCTTGAATTTTCTCGAATCATTCAACTTGCTGAAGTCCATACCCTATAAGATGAGCATTTAAAATTGACTTCCACGTTATTCTATCCCAGCATTAGCTCTTGGGATTCTCAGAGAACTTATTTTCTTCCTCAGCTTCTCAAGGACCACATACCTGTATCTGCTGAGTTCATCTGTCTTTCATCTGACTGCCAGCATGTGTGTGTCTGTCTCTTTCCTCGTGAGCTGCAGAGACACCACTTCAGTCCGTACCTATCACAGGCTAGATTGAGTCATTTTAAGGACATAAGTACTGAAAAAGATTATGTTGTCCACAGCATTCCTCTATTTAAAAATCAATAAAACAATGAATAAACATTATTTTTTAAAATGTTACAATGTATGTGCATGCTAAACTAAAAGATATTAAATTTTCATATTGGCAAAATCAGAATAAGCAAATAAAATATAAGCCTCTATCATGTTCTCACTAGATGTCATAATATGCAAAACTAAGTAATCCACCAAGTCAGTGTTTTATGTAAATGTAATACTAAAGCATAGTGGGTAGGGCATTTGCCTTGCATGCCACCAACCTGGTTTCTATGCCCAGCATCCTGTATGGTCTCCCGAGCACTGCCAGAAGCAACCCCTGAGCATCACTGGCTGTGACCCAAGAAACAAAAACAAAAGTCTTAAGAACTAAGTTCAGCCACAATTTACTCACTTGGGTGCAAGGAAACCACTCAGACTGCATCCTCCCCCTCCCACCCTTCCGGGAAGGGAAAGAACTATCATCAAAGGCAAAAGGCAGTCTCAGAAGTGAAGCCTTAGGCCGGCTTCACACTCAGGAGAAAATGCTCTGGCTCCTCCTCGTGGTTTTGGGTGCTCTACACATTCAGAGAAACTTCTCTAGTAACGAGATATAGAAATGATCCCTGAAAGTATAGTCTAGCCCTACCCGCTATGCTGTCGCTCTGGCCCTAGTTCTTAAGACTTGTTGCTCAGGTCATTGGTTTCATTTTGGTAATTTTTTTTGTCTTTTGCATTGTTTGGTAATGCTCAGGGGCTACTCCTGGCTCTCCACTCTTGGCAGTGCTTGGGGAACCATGTGGGATGCTAGTGATTGAACCCAGGTCAGCTGTGTGCAACACAAATGCCCTACCTGCTGTGTTCTCTCTCTGGCCCCCCTCATTTTGATATCTTAAGCAAGTATTATTTCTTCTGGTTTTTGGGTTCTAGTACATAGTGCCTATCCCTGGTAGTACTTGTGGAGGATATAACTCCCAGGTCCAACTCTCAGTGTCCTATATGGTTTTCGGATCATCCCTAGGAGCAAGTTCCTGAGTGATTCCTAGGCTCAGAGCTAGGAGCAACTCCTGTGCATTGCCAGAGGGAAGTTATTTGTTCACTTATTTATATCTTTTGCTTTTTGGAGTCTGGCTCTGCACTGGGGATTAGGGATGCTAGGGGTTACTTCTGGTAACCCCTGGTAACTTCTAGTTTCATCAGTAAATGCTCGAGATGAGAGCCTTCTACTGATAATGTACCACCTACATGGCAGAGCCTGGCAAGCTACCCACGTTTTATTTCTAATGCCAAAAACTAGTAACAATTATAGGCCTCAATTCCATGACCTGAAGAATGGTTTGAGGCTCTTCCTGTCCCTGGAGCAAGCAGATGCCCTTGGGGTTACACTTGCTTGTGACAGGACGTATGGAGATGTTACTGATGCCCACTCGAGCAAATCGATGAACAACGGGAAGACAGTGACAGTGAAATAGTGAATACTAAAGACTTGGGCCAATTGGGAAAACTGAGACTAGGGATTTATGTTACTTCATCAAGAGAATAGCCAGTCCAGCAACTCGAAACTAAATAATTGATATTAATGGTAGTCATCTCTGCTCTCCTGGTTGCTCATTTATTTCTACTTCCAGAATGAATTTTCTAGTCATCTCCTCTTGAGTCTGAGTTTCTGCTATATTTTGTGGTCTCTAGCTGTCTCTGTTGAACTTCTCGTTCTCCTCCAGGGGCCCACTTATTCCAAATGCTCATAATTATCATCAATTCTGGTGAAGAGCCCTTTGCCCAACTCCACGTTCAAGCTTTGCAAGGAAGGATTTATCTTGAAAATCAAACACCCTCTACTTCAGAGCTCAAAATAAAATCAAGTCTCTCCCTGAGAACAACTCACACTTTTGTGTGTTAGAAACACACAAAACAAGAAAGAAAAAGACAACATTTTCAATTGCGGGAACTCCCATGGAACCCTGTAGTTGTCCTGAAGATTATTTTAAACTGAAGCCATATGAGGTTTAACAGATGCAGAATGAAGCCTTCTGGGAACTTCCCTTATCTGACTAAAAGCAACAACTTAGGGGAAATGAAGCTCCCATAAATTATCTCTTCAGGGTGGGTCTCCTCCCAGGAGGAAGAGAGTAAACTAACCATAAATCTCCTTCAAGGGAATTTTATAGCCTGGTAGAAGACAGAAAGACCGTTAGCATCTGCATAAATAAACATCTGCACCAACATTGTTATCTCCTGTTTGTTCTTCCAAAAACCCATTTGTCTTTCCTAAAGAAACCTATTTGTTCCCCTCTTAGAAGACTTCCTCCCTGCCTTTCCTTACTGGATTTCTTCTCCTGAGTTTCTGACTTCATCTGTTTAATGAACTACTTTGGTTAACTACACATACCCACAGAGTAAAATTTTTTTTAAACTTTTAAAGTTTATACCCAGAGAAATTAAATTTTTTCTCCTGATGATCTACATGCAGATTAATTTGGATGCACTACACTAAGAAGGGTAAAGCAAAACTTTTTCCTCCTGACATGATCACACATGAATAATCCTAATGTCCATATTCTCAATTCATGCTTTTCTTTAAGCCTAATGTTGACCTAATATTAAAACCAGCTTGTATTCAAGGCATTTATGGTTGCCCTCTACTAGATTAAGAAAGTTCTTTTTATTCCTAGTTTTCAAGAATTTTCTACTTTTTTCAATAAATAATTAATGTTTCCTTTTTGAAAAAAAATAAACTGAGCACATACTAAAAGTTTGGATCAGGGTCCCTCCCCCAAATTACTTAACTACCAGTTTCAAAACAAAACAATTCTTATAAAATCTGCATTCCCCCTAATACCCAAAGAGTTGATGCCACTTACTTGAGATACTATTGTTAATGCAAGGTGCAGAAAGTACAGAGACAAAAATTATTACAACCCATATATACACAGGGATTATAGAAAAATAAACACTCTGACCCAAGGACCAAGTTTAAGCCTCTTCCTCAACTTCCTCCTCTTGAAATCAGCTTATGGAGAAAGAATGCATTATCTGTAGCTTATTAGAAAGAATAGATGTATACATAAAAAAGCTTACATCCACTTACCCTATTTCCGTCTTTATCAGGGTTATAATAATAATAATAAATATATGTAAAATTAAGGATTTAGCTTTATTGCCCTTTATGCCCCTCCTCCAGCTTTATGATGGCTTTTAAAAAATATGAATGTTCCTTTCCCAATTAATTTCACACTTGATAGGTATACTTGGAGAAGGCATTAAGAATTTTACTTTTACAGAGCATACATAGACGTTTACATCCATTCCTTTAACTTAATTCCATCTCTGCACCAATTGGGTAAAGAATAAGGCTTAAGAGAGGCTCAATATCACATGTTCCCTCTCCTTCTGGACAAGCTGACTCAAAGGGAAAAGCTTGGTAAAGTCCATGCTGTACTTCCATTTTGTTCAAATCTGCACCTGCACTTCTTAAGTGAAGTTAAAATCAAGACATCAAGAGGAACATTGTGTAATGCAGCCCAAAGCTTCCTGGTCGTCCTTGTAGAGTCACAAGATAAACAGTATGTTCTGAGCAGCAGATGACTCCAAGAAAGAGAGTCATAAAAACAGAGGAGGGAGGAAAAGATGAATTTTAATATTTGTCTAAGCCAAAATGCTTAGAGGATTTTTTGGGGGAGGAGGAGGGAGGGGAGACGTGAGACACTGAACAAAGATTCTTTGAAAAGAATTGCCCACAAGAGGCAGGAGTTGCTAATTGAGCTGCTCATTCCCAGACATCCATTTATTGTGATGAGAGACTGTGGCCTGTTTCCAGTGTACGCAGAGAAAATTAAGAGCTTCCCACCGCTTTCATTATTACATTTTAGATATATTTGGCGATAGGAGGCAGCCTCTAAAGGCAAGCTTCATTCTTCACCCGATTAGGACTTCACAGCTGTAAAGACTCCAGAGGAAAATGGGAGAACTTCAGGGCATCTTCATGACCTTTCAAAGTCCTTAGGTATAACTCTCCAAAAGTTACCAAGTCCACAACTACTAGTGATTAAGCAATTATTCAGGTTTAAATAATTTAGCATGAACTGACTCTCATTTTAATTGAAGAGGAAATTTCCCTGAAAGTTTACAATCTACACTCCTGGGGCAGGGAACATGGAGAGTGAGGAGAGAGAACAGCAGACCAGCTCAGAGATGGGAATATTTTTGCCCTCAACAACTCTGCTAGATCTCTAGTTGACAATGATACTAGCCTTGAAACATTACTGCTACTCTTTGAAAAAGATTATTGTTTTACTACTTGGTGAATTTAGTTTCAGGAAATTAAACAATAAAAATTCTTAGAAGGGCCGGAGTGATAGTCCAGCGAGTAGGGCATTTGCCTTGCATGCAGCCTACCTGGGTTCGAACCCCGGCATCCCATATGGTCCCCAAGCTCAGTCAGGAGTAGTTCCTGAGTGCAGAGCCAGGACTTACCCCCTGAGCATCGCTGGGTGGACCCAAAAAAGCAAAAAAAAAATAATAATTCTTAGAAGATGTGACAATATATGTTCAAAAGGACTTGTGCAAAAGTTCATTTAAAGAAGTTACTGGCCACAGAACTGCTCTAACCTCTAGCCATGCTGTAGAACAGTGGTTCCTCCAAATTGATGGCACTCTGGAATTACCTAAACAGCCTTGAAATTACTGAAGACTGGGGTCACAATCTCAGAAAGTATTCTGATGTAAATAATTCTGCAGTAAAGCCACTAAGCAGATTATTAGGAATTTTAGAAAATAGGATAAATGTCAAAAACCTTCACATCTGACCCACACATGCCTGTTTGTGGGTTCCATTGACAAGTCCTCCTAGTCTCTGTTTTTGCCTGGTCTTGGATATTAGTTGGATACTATTTTTTATATCCTGAAAATGAATGCAATCATTAGATAAGACAGAAAAGGGACCAGTGTCCCAATGATTGTGGAATATGGTAACACCAGACTAGAACTGAGCATTGAATGTAGGCAAAGGTATATACATGGTAATACATAAATGTATGTATTGCAAGCCCCAATGAGATGGAAAAGGAAGGAGAAATGAGGAAGGAGGAAGGAGCAGGAGGAGGAGGTGGAGCAGGAGGAGGAGGTGGAGCAGGAAGAAGAGCAGGAAGAGGAGCATGAGGAGGAGAAGAAGGAGGAGTAGGAAGAGCAGGAGGAGAAGGAAGAGGAGAAGAAGGTGAAGAAGAAGAGGAAAAAGAAGAGGAAGGGAAAGAGGAAGAAGAATAATAAGACGAGGAAGAAGAGGAAAAAGAAAGAAGATGAAGAGGTAGATGAGGAAGAAGAGGAAAAAAGAAGAGAAAGAAGGAGAAGAAGAAAAAAAGAGGAAAAATAGGAGGAATAGGAAGAAGAGGAGGAGGAAAAAAGAAGAGGAAGAGGAAGAGGAAGAGGAAAAAGAAGAGGAAGAGGAAAAAGAAGGAAAGAAGAAAGAAGGAAGAAGAAGAAAGAAGAAGGAGGAGGAGGAGGAAGAGGAAGAGGAAGGGGAAAGGGAAGAAAAAAAGAGGAAAAAGAAGAGGGAGATGAAGAAGGAGGAGGAAGAGGAGGAGGAGGAGGCCTGCCAAGGAGGAGGAGGCCTGTGGCAGAGGAAGGACTGTGGTATTGAAAGGGTGCACTGGTGGAGGGATGGGAGGTTGGAACACCGACTGTAACCCAGTCATGAAGAGCTTTGTAATTATACATCTCATGGTGGTATAATATTTTTTAAATATTCACATGAATTAAATAAGGAAGTTTTGAGAATATCTGGCATAAAATACTTCCACCATAACTCCCTAATTAACATTCCCAGTCTTAATACTTAGGAAATATTACCACTAACTCTGCATCTAAGTACAGTGGTTCATTCACTGAAGGTACACATGCAACACATCTGTATATCTGTATCGCCTGTACCTGTTGCATAAAAAGGTCTGTACAGTTTTTCATTTGCTCTTTATTCCATGTTTTTAGCCAGGAAATTTTTGTTTGGTTTTTTATCGGAGTCCACACCTGGCAACACTCAGAAGATAATCCTGTCTCTGCATTCAAGAACTACTTCTGGGGGTGCTCAGGGGGCCATAAGTGAGACTAGAGATCAGTTGTGCCTAAGGCAAATGACTAAACAGCTGCACTACTGCCCCCGCTCCTATTCCTTAAAATATAGCTTAAGCATCACCTACCAGGTGAAGTCTTTCTTGATTTTTCTAAGCAAATTATTAGTGTCCTCCTTTGGGCATCCAGAGTTTCAATACACTCTGATTGTTTTTTTTTAGAATCTGTCTCCAATGACAGATCCTTTTTAGAATAAAGTTTCTTCAAACCCAAGACAGTGTCAGCCTCATAGAAAGCATGCAAATGATCATCGAATACATTTGGGTGCCTCTGACTTGCTGAAATTCTGTTAACAGCTCTCAACACTCATGGCTAAAAGAGGTGCTGTAACATTTATTGCTCTTTTTTAATGCTTGCAATTAATACACACTACCTGCCCTGTTTCAAAATGGCATTTTTAATGATTCAATTAACAACTTTTTAAAAAACTGTCTTCCTAATTTACTCCTTCTACTTTTACTATTTTAAACTTTGCCTTTCACTTTAAGCCAATCCTCTCTGGGCAAGTACATCAAACTCTGAACACATATCTAATTATCTAGGATCACAATGGCATTCACAATGGGGCCCGGCTGTGAAGGCACCAGGGACCCAAATCCTAGGCACTATCAGGAGACCAGAAAACTCTTGTCTTTTCCAGGAAATTACTAGGTCGTAATTAAATTTCATTCACAAAGAAAAAGTTTCTCCACAATTATTTTAAGGAGCAAATGGATAGGGATATTGGCAACAGAATGAAATTCTCTACAAGTCCCCTTTTACAAAGTTCTGTCCCCTTGGGCGAGAAGATGGCCCAGAGGACTGGAGTGTATGCTGTTGCATTCTGGAGTTCTGGTTTGAAGCCTGGCAATGCCTATTCCCCCAAATCCCAGAGGTGACCCCCACCCCCAGCACCAAGCTGGGAGTAGCACCTAATCTCCAACAGGTGTGGCCACAACAAAAACAAATTAAAAACAAACGAACAAAATAGCAAAAGAATCAAACTTAAAACCAAAGTCCTGCCTTTGTTTTACGTCTAAGCAAAAGCCAAACCAATTCATTTTCCTAAATGAGTTAGTACAAGTAGGAATTCATTAGTCTAAGGTGGAAGAGACAAATGACTGATTTTCTAGGAGCTTGTGATCTATGCGCAGAACCAACAATAATTTAATTTGATAAGGAAAATAGACCCCTGCCCACATGTCAAACAGGCTGACATCAGACAGGCTAGCACCAGAGAGCAAGAGCTGCCAAGGTTAGCTGCATCTGGACGACACAGAAAAACCATGGAACGCATTCAGGATGCCCTCGAGACAGTGCTAGCCTTGCCTTGTAATCTTGGCAACCTGGGAATGCACTCCAAATGCATTTATATCCTTGGTGATCCAGACTCTGCTTTGCAAAAAAATAACATGCTTGGGAATTCTCCTGTACTCTCCTGCCAGCATCCTGCAAATGCCCAACACACATAAAATATTTTATAAAATGGGATTTTCGCCTTTGTTCAGGGGCCTAGTCTTCAGAGCATGAGCTCAACTGGGTCAGACGTCAAAATGAAAAAGTGGTCCTCCCACTTCTCAAGGCATGCTTCTTGGGTTTTCACTGGCTTTGGTGGGAATTTCCATAATAAACTATTTCAAATATGAAATGGTAACAAAAGACTGTACTTATTTTGATAGGAAAAACCAAAAGAGGGAGTATTCACTCTGGACTGACTGTTCAAATTTTCTACTCTCTGGCTGAGTTGTTTTCGGACAGTTAACACATGAGCACAAAAATATGAGGATTTACCTATGTGGCCACAACGGTGCATATTGGCCCAGGGCAGGACATAAATGGTAAGAAAACAAAAGTGTTATCGGGTACTTAATCCAAACAGTAAACTAAAGAAAGAAAGAAAATAGTGTTCTTTGTATCCATTGAAATTGAGCAAAAGATGAGGGGATATTTAAACAAATAATTGAGCAAGAGTTAAATCTGGAAAAAATCTTTTAGGTGGGGCAAATACTCAAGAACTTAGATACGATAAAAGAGAGCTTACACTTTTCTTTTTCTCTTTCTGAAAACTTTTGCTAATTTTGTAAGACAGTCTCTTGCTGAATCTGATCCCAGGCCTCAGAAAATGTGAACTATTTTTGAACAAGCTTAACTATTAATAATAAACAAGTTAATCGTGTTTTTTAAATTTGAAATTTCAAGTTTAAAATTATATTCCCCCTAGAACTTCATTCAAATGTAATTAAATCTATCTAACTTTTGATTTTGTTTTGGAGACATACTCAATTGTATATGAGTCCTGCCTGGGGTATTTGCTATAGAAGGGCTCAAACCAGGCATACATTTGCCTTCCCCATACAAGGCAAATGAATAATTTGTGAATTCCTTAGTGAATAATTGAGGCAATTTTCTGTATTGACTGTTACAGGTGTAAATCACACAAAAGCAATATCAATTACCCTCAGTTACTCTGCTCACTTAAAGAAAATTCATTGCAAGTTGAGTTTTTCTTTTTTTTTAATTTTATTTTTTTTATTTATTTATTTTTTTTTATATTTTATTACACCGCCATGTGATATACAATTACAAAGATGTTCATGTTTGGGTTTCCGTCATACAGTGTTCCAGCACCCATCCCTCCACCAGTGCCCATTTCCCACCACCAATGTCCCCACTTCCCTCCCCCTCCCCTAGCCCGCCTCTATGGCAAGTTCTTTATCTCTTCTCTCTCTCTCTTTTTCTCTTCTCTTACACATTGTGGATTGCAATACATACATTCAGAGATCATCATGTATATCTTTTTTCCTATATTCAATGCTCAGTTTTAGGCTGGTATTATCATTTTTGACAAATATTAGCACACTGTTCCCTTCTCTGTCTTACCTAACCACTGATTCCCACATGTTTGTGGTAGATACCACCTTTTTTTTTAATTGAAAGATGCTCATGTAGAGCTCTGGTTCTACAGTGTTCCAACACGCACCCTCCGCCCAAACCCATCTCCCATCACCAATGTCCCCACCTCCCTCCGCCCTCCCGGGCTCCTCAACCACTTGGCGGGTTCTGTATGTCATTTCTTTCCTCTCTATATCTCCCTTCCCAACAAACTTTCCTGCTCTTCGTTGAATGCAGTGCATTAAAAGACATCACTGTTTCACTACTTTAGTGGACCGCGGCGCGCCTTTGCTCTGTTGATCTGGTCTGAGGCAGTTTCGCAGCGTCCGGACAGCAAAAATGGTGGCTAGTGTGATGGGCGAGTCTCATCCGGCTGCTTCCGGGACCCCTCAGAGGCGACGGGCCCACTCCCCAAAAACCCATCTGCCCTCCTCAGGGTTCAATGGTCAGCTAGGCCCGGCGCGAGCCGAGCGCCAGCCTCCCCAGCCGTCCGTGAGGCCCTGTATGCTGGCCTGTGGGCAGCTCGTGGGCAGGGCCACCAGGCTCGACAAGATGGAGGGGGAAGGGACGACCACGCCTCCATCTGACGACTTCCCAGTGATTCCCGCCTCTTGGAGCCGCCTACCTGGGCTCGAACTGGCTTTGCTCTGTTGATCTGGTCTGAGGCAGTTTCGCAGCGTCCGGACAGCAAAAATGGTGGCTAGTGTGATGGGCGAGGTCTCATCCGGCTGCTTCCGGGACCCCTCAGAGGCGACGGGCCCACCTCCCAAAAACCCATCTGCCCTCCTCGGGGGTTCCATGGTCAGCTAGGCCCGGCGCGAGCCGAGCGCCAGCCTCCCCCAGCCGTCCGTGAGGCCCTGTATCCAAGTTGAGTTTTTCACAAAATAAGACCCATCCATTGGGGACAATTTGTATCAATTGTGCAAAATTAAGTTAATAAATACTATAAATTATTCTTAAAGTGAGATATTATAAAATTCTTATTATGCAATGTACTTTTCCCTCAATAATTCTGTTTGCTTTGTTTTGGGGCCACTGCAGCTGTGCTTAGGGCTTGCTCCTGGCCCTGTGCTCAGGGATCAGTCCTGGTGGGATTTAGGGTGTCAGGGATCAAACCTAGTTCAGCCAGATGCAAGGCAAGCACCCTACCCTCTACTATAACTCCAATCCTTTATTTCAATATTATTACTGAGTAATTTCACTAGCTGCTGTAGACATTTTGCGATATTGTTTCCCAGAGGTTAGACATTAATCCTCAAAAGTATTTTGACTGCTACTAGGTAACCAGCAAAATTAGATAATTCATATACATAATCACATGTTAAAGTTCCTTAAAATGATAATACTTAAGATACTAGTGCTAGGTTATGGGAAAAATTCCTACTGAATGACAATCCACTGTATTATCTTAAACCTAAGTATAAGTATAAATAATACTCCTGATATACAGAATAGAAAGAATATTTTTCTAGTAGAATATGTGAAAATTCTACCTATCATCAATAGCTAGTGAAAGAATTAATTCCTTTCATAGTTGATTAAAAATTTCAAAATTTTAAGGTACATGTAAAAATTATGCATGTATATGGGCATATATATAACCCAAATTTTAATTAAGCAATAATAATTATTATTAGAGCAAGAAATATGTTCCAAACCCTACTACAATATCAACATATTCAGCAAATAAAAATAAATATCTGCTAATCAAGAAATAAAGGAAAGTTAATTATTTCCTTGGTTATAGAGTAAGGTTTCTTTTAATAAAATAACAAGCATATAACATATTACATAGTGTGATGCATATATGTATACATAAAAGCTTAAAATTTTGTCAAGATAGGGGCTGAAGAGATGGTACAGTCAGTAGGGAGCTTGCTTTGCATGTACCCCACCCAGATTCAACCTCTGGCATGGCATATGGTCCTTCAAGCACCCAGGAATGATTCCATCAGGAATCATCCCATCAGAAATCATTCCATCAGGATGATTCCATCAGGAATGATTCCTAAATGCAGCCAGGAATCACCTCTGAGAATCAATGGGTGTGGCTTCAAATGGATAATAATACTTCTTTTTTTTATTTTTTGGGTCACACCCGGCAATGCTCAGGGGTTACTCCTGGCTCTACACTCAAGATTTACTCCTGGCTACGCTTGGGGACCATATGGGATGCCGGGAATTGAACCCAGGTCAGTCACGTGCAAAGCAAACACCCTCCTCGCTGTGCTATCACTCCAGCCCTGATAATAATAATTTTAAAAGAATTTATAAAAATATAAATTCATATATTTATAAAAAGAATTCATATATTAAAATTCATATTTATAAAAAGAATTCACATATTAAAAAAGAATTTATAAAAATATAAATAAAAATATAAATAATCTTAAAATTAGTTTAAGGTTATAATTTACTATGGAGAACTAAGCCTCACTTGACAAAGCAACTTGAGTTCTGGCAGGTACTGGGTCTTCAATTTAACATGCTCTCTTGTTCTCAGGAAAACCATGAGTTAACCCAAGCTGAAAATAAAATTTCAATTCCCATCTTGTTATTTTATTTTATTTTTTATCATTCAATTTAACAGACACCATATAGAGTTTCGGGAAGATAGCTGATGAGAATCCTTGAGGATTTATAACATAGAGATGACATTCAGAAGTAAATAAAAACGTGAGTGAGACTGATCTAATGAAATGCAGTGATTGTAGGACAGTCATTTTGATGAAATAAGTTTTAAAAGACTTAGTTTCTTTGCAAAAAAAATCCTTATTCAATCTCAATTTTTAAAAGGTAGTGGAAAACATTTCAAAATTCCATGATAAAGTTATACAAAATGATTATTTCAAGATAAAATATGTGAAATAGCATTATGTATTTTGATACATAGTAAAAATTTTTGCTTAATTGAAAACGACAGGATCCTGTCAAAGAATAACCAAATAGGTCCCCTGTACCTTTCTCATCTGTTTTTCATTTTCTGGGCAAGAAAGGAGGAAAAGTATGGAAAATGGGTTACGAAAAATTTCACAACTGATTTTCTCCTTATAAGCCTGATTTTTTGCTAGTACAATGGGAAAGGGACTTCAGATAAGGCTCAGCACAAGCCTTACAAGTTTGAAGTTTCTAGGTTCAAACCCAACACCCCACCAAATAATAAGATATAGGGAAAGAGAATATTTTAGATTGCTTTTCTCGAACTTGGATTTGATGCTTTGTTGCTATGTATCACAGTGTGTAACACTTGTATTCATTCATCAGTTCTCAGAAGAAAAAGATTCTCAGAGATACTTATTCTTCTCTGAAACTTACAATCTCATCTTCCCAACCCGTTCCACAGAGTCCAGGCACTGTTTAATGCACTTCACCTCAATCATAACCTAAAAAGTACCATGTTACCTGATTTATAAATTAGAATTATAGGAAATATTTTATTTGAGCGAAGATAATTAACTGTAAATGGAATAAAACAAAATTTTACCTTGAAGTCACTGATCTATTATTTTCAAACACAGGCACAGATGAGTTCTATGATATGAAATATGAAAAAGGCATATTTTCAAACAAACTCATAGATGAGTTCAAACAGTAACTACCTTCAGGGATAAGAAAGTTCTGAAGGAAGGTCAGGAGACCTTCAAGCTTCATAGAACTAAGGTATTAGCTGTTCGAGAATGCTGGATTCCCTGACAAAATCTGGGAGCAGGGTAAGGTTAGCAAGCTAACCCAGGGGGTTAGCAGCTCGAAGACAGAGAAGACTTGTGAATTCAGAAGTGTTTTAAAAGACTTTACTCACACTTGTTCTGGTATACAGTCCAGTAACAGGAAAACCCCAGACTTTAGGTTCCTTACTGGGCCCTGACCACATGTAGGTTTAGAATCCTAGGCCAAGATGGCCACTACCACATGCTAAGGCCCAACAGGGCAGAGAACAGAGAGAAGGAAAGAGGGAGGCAGAGAGCAAAGAGGAGCCAAAAAATGGCTGAAAAGCTCTCTCTCCTACCTTATGTTATAGATAGATGTCCGCCAAAAACTTCCAGGCCAGCCCATTGAGAGCTGAGCTATTTAGAGAGGGAAGCCAGGCAAATGACCATTTTGAAATGCAGCTCTTCAGGTGGGTTCTTTGGGTCAAGTTTCACAAATGCCAGAGTTGACTCCCTGAGATACAATCTCCCTAACAGAGCAGGGAGGGGCTGCATCTCTGAACCAGAAAGTAATTCAGAATGTAATTTGTAGAGAATGGCATAAATACTTCTTACCATGACTATATAGACAGCTGATTTCAGACTTTAGAACCCACTAAGGTCCAAAATCCATCAGAGTAATTCACTTTGGTATTACCTTTAGAATCATAGACACATCAGTTTGCTCAGAGGTGCACTGGTCTGTCTCTTTGAACTAGGAAGACTGATTACATTATAATTGATCCAACATGGCCAAGTACTCTTGGAATAGCTACATGTCTATCCCTTGTGGGGACCAAGGGGGTTAGGAAGAGTATTGAACTAGAGCAAGCAAGATTCATAATAAGGATGTATTTTAGCTATCACTATCACTATCTTCCCATTAATCATCTATTTGCTAGAGCAGGCACCAGTAATATCTCCATATGTCCTGTCACATGCTAGTAGAACCCAAAGGCATCCGCTTGCTCCAGGAACATAAAGAGCCTCAAACCATTATATTAGCTCATGGGAATGACCTAATATAAATATTACTGGTATTTGGCATATCAAATACGACACGGGCAGCTTGCCAGGCTTGCCATGCGGGTGGCATACTGTTGTGACTCTAAATAAAGCATTTATTGATGAACCGCGTGGCCGATGCAGCCGCGCGAGCTGGGCTGTGATAGTCTGGTCTGCTGGGTGGAGTTGTGATGAGAGGGAAGTCGGGATGTGGAAAATGGCGAGCCCCGTGGAGTATTTTAGCCATATAATTATGAATCAATCCACTTCTGCCCAAGCTCCCAGTACGTCTACTCCAGAGATTCCCTAAAGGCAGGGAGCAGCTCTTAACATAAGCTGAATGTAGCAGGAGCCTAAGGCTCAGTAGGGTGTGTCACCCAACAATTAGCAAACTCATTCTGATGGAGAGAAGTCATTGCCTTCATATCATTTCTATTCTAGTTCCATCATCTTTGACCAGAAAAGGAAAGCCCAAGCATCTCAACAGGACAGTTTCTTATTTGGGAGGAAAATTGGCGGCTTACCCTGCCCGATCTGCTTCAGCTAGCATACAAGTTCTGTGATGTTCTGTAGGGTGTTTAGTTTTCCATCTTCCGAACTTCTGTTCTCAATACTGAGCTCCTCCCTGTGTTCCCTTGAGTATCATTCAAGAGAGATGGGACTGATGGTCACTTCTATCCTGTCTTCTGCAGGTTACTGAAGATAAAATTGAGGGCTGTAGGCTAAAGAGACAGTCCAGTGGGAAAGGCAAGTGCCTTGCATGTGGCTGACCTGGGTTTGATCTCTGGATGTGTGGCCTAAACTACGCCCTGCTCCAAAAAAAAGTGACAAGGTGGAGAAGGAACTGAGGGCTAGAGCATATACTTTACATTCAGGATCCTGGGGATCAAACTCTAACACCACAACCTCTTCCTGTCACTGCTGTCACCCCCAAATAAATAAAAAATAATTACAAAGACATTAGTGATAGAAGGCCACTATTGACTAAACATTTGAAAAATATCTTTTTCTGTCTCTGATCCAGCTCATATATGGTCTGGCAATGAAATGACAAATTATGAAGATGAATTTGGCACCAACAGGGAATAGCTTTTTTGCTTTTTTATTTTTATTTTTTTGTTTTATCATATTTTGAGGCAGAACAAAACTTCCACATAAATACAGCTATACTTATAAATATATGTACGCATATATGTATATACAGTATATAACTGTTCAATAAGTTTCTGTACTTTTTTTTTTTTTTTTTTGCTTTTTGGGTCACACCCGGTGATGCTCAGGGGTTAATCCTGGCTCAGCACTAAGGAATACTCCTGGCGGTGCTCGGGGACCATATGGGATGCCAGGGATCGAACCCAGGCTGCAACAGGCCGGCCCGCGTGCAAGGCAAATGCCCTACCCACTGGGCTATCACCCGGCCCCAGTACTTACTTTCTTCACCCTTTGTCACACTAGCTCATTGTCCTTAAGAAGGGAATGAGGGCTGGAGTCTGCCGTATCATTCCAATGATCTCTCAAAAGTCTCAGGTATCAGCATCTAAGCTCCAAAGAAGACAATCACATTGGGAGTGATAACCTAAACTGTGATAAAGGTAGTTAGCTTGCGCTCCGGAGTGATAGTCCAGGGGTAGGACGTTTGCCTTGCATGCAGCTGGCCAATGCCGGCCCAGGTTCTATCCCCGGCATCCCATTTGGTCCCCCAAGCACCGCCAGGAGTAATTCCTGAGTGCAGAGTCAGGAGAAACCACTGAGCATTGTCGGGTGTGATCCCCCAAAAAAAAAAAGGTGGTTAGCTTGGAGGGAGAAAGTGATTAAATTTTGGAGCCAGACAAAAATGGGTTCTGATTTTGTCTTTTTGCTGGTACCCATAGAAATCACTTGACACTAAACTCAGTGTGTTAGAGGACTGGCATATTGGAAGAATATATACAATAAAAATTATTACTATTATATATTTTAGCCTCCCAATAAATATTATAATTATTATTGTTTCATTTATTTATATATTCTTATCTTAATTGCACTTTTTCAAGCATATCTAATCATTAAGTATCATCACAGATTGAAAAAATTTCTTTTGTATAGCCAGATTTGAATAGTAAATATTCAGTAACAAATATTTTTTTCCCAATTTGTATTGTTGACTTTAGGGTCACAACCAGGAGTGCTCAGGGGCTACGCTGACTCTGCTCAAGAGCTGTTCCCTGCAGTGCTCTAAAAGCCTGCAATGCCAAGAATCAAATCCAAGTATGTTGCATGCAAGGCATGCATTACCAGTGAACCATATTCCCACTATGATGCAACCATTTTATCTGTAAATTAGCCCAGGAAAAAAAATCTGTTTTTTTTTGTGATTGCACAAAGAAATCATAATCATATTTTAAATATTTACTGATAATTTTGTTGTCATGATACATATAGTGCTATTTTAACAGTTACATATTGTGACGCCTACAAGAAACTATGAGGTGAAGTTGTAGGCTTTGGTGAGAGCTCATCACAGCTGCTAAGAGCGGATGAGAGCCGAGTTGTATCCCCCTTTTTTAATTGAATAACATGAGATAGACACCCATCCCTCCACAGTGCTCAAACACACATCCCTCCACAGTGCACACTTCCCAGTACCAATGTCTTCAGTTTCCCTCCCCCACTCCACAACATGCCTCTATGGCAGGCACTTCTCTCTCTCTCTCTGTCTCTGCCTGCCTATCTATCTATCTATCTATCTATCTATCTATCTATCTATCTATCTATCTATCTATCTATCTATCTATCTATCTATCTATCTATCTATCATCTATCTATCTATCTATCTATCTATCTATCTATCATCTATCTATCTATCTATCTATCTATCTATCTATCTATCTATCTATCTATCTATCTATCTATCATCTATCTATCTATCTATCTATCTATCTATCATCTATCTATCTATCTATCTATCTATCTATCTATCTATCATCTATCTATCTATCTATCTATGCCCTTTTACACATTGTGGCTTGCAATACTGACATTGAAGGGTTATCATGTATAGCTCTTTTACTACTTTCAATACTCAGTTCTAGTCTAGCATTATTATTTCCAACTATTACTGTCAAATTGGTGCCTTCCCTATCTTACCTACCCTCCATTTGCCAGGTTTTTTTTACTATGTCTAATGGTCCTAGTGATGCCAGGACCTGTGTCATATATATAGTAGTAAATAGAATTCCATGTCACTCTTCAATAACGTTGAGTTAGCTATGTGTCATTCCTTTTCATGAACTAAATCAACTTTTCTTTGGAAAAGTTTGTTGATTTTGGCATGTGAATTAAAGATTTCCCTATCAACAAAATGTATCAAATTTTGCAGCATTTTTGCATCAACCCCAGAAATTCTCATTTCACTGTATTTGTTCACAGCTTAACTTTTTACAGTATCCCAGTTGTAGACAAGTATGGACTACAGCTCAGTCAGTCAACTGTGGGTAGAGCCTTAATTGCCTAATGGTAGTTCAGAGTCAGAAGGAGACAAACAGGCAGCATCAACGTGAGCCACCTGAGCTTATGGGAAATGGCTTAAAGCAGTGTTAAAAGAAGAAACACCAAGAGGTCTAAGGAGTTGATTTGAAATATGGCCAACTTTGGACCAAATCCTAAAAAATTAGAGAGGTAGGAGTGTTTGAGTTTCAGCCATATATATGCAGGCTATTGATAGAGTGTATGGAGAGAAAAGAGTCCAAATTTCATAGCTAAAATCTACTTCCCTGTAAAATCTAAATGAGACTGAGGTTGTACAGGCCACTTTCGTGTGTGTGTGTGTGTGTGTGTGTGTGTGTGTGTGTGTGTTTTACCATGCTGCCAGAAATTTTTGTAAGCCATTTGGTTGTCGCCAGAGTAATTTCTTCCAGTGTTCTCTCTGCCTGTGATCGCAAATGGACTCTCAAAAGTAAATAAGTTTTACGACATTGGAATGAGTCTGTTGCTACTGCAATGTGTTCTCTCACTTGAGCGCAGCCAGGAATCTTAACCCCAAACCACATGGTATCTCTTTTTAACCACTCAGGACAAATTCATGTTTGAAAGGAAAAAGGGAGATAGAGGCAAAACTAAATTAATTCAGTGTATCTTTGCCTCTTAAAGATCATTAAGCTTTCACCAGTTACTGAGAGTCAAAAAGGACATCTATTACATTAAATTTGAGAATCACAGAAGCACATGTTTTGTAACAACTCCCGGTCTATAAACGCCTTTTACTTCGAAAATCAGAGGCTGGATAGATAGTGCAGCTGCTAGGGCACTTATCTCACACACAGCAGACCTGAGTTCAATCCTCTGCACCCATACGGTCTTCTAAGACCTGCCAGGGATAAAGCCTGAGTACCTTTTTGGTGTCTACTCCGCCCCTTATCTGCAATAAAAAGAAAGAAATACTTTAAAGTCAAAGAAAAAAACAGAGGAGCAATATACAGTTCCTCAATAATTTCCAGGCCTCCTTTAAGAATAGGTTTGATTTTTCAGACCAATAAGCCAACAGAACAGTTTAATTGTCTTTGTTTAGAAGTCTTTACAGTTTAGATGCTTATAATATTTGATATAGAGTTACATAACTAGGGTAAGATTAATTGAAAATGAATGCAAATCTAAAATACATTTGTGCCAAGTTATACAATCTCTACTATGAACATCTGCACACTATATGATTGCATTAATATAGTTGGTAGGCTTTAAAAAGCTGGCATTTATGGACCACAGATACACCTCAGTGATAGTCTGCGTGGGGCCTTGGGTTTGATTCTAAGCATCACACACATAAAACACACACACACAGACACGCAAAAGAATTAGTAGCAACAAATAAATGCCAACATTTAAATTTTGTATTTATTTGAGAAAATAAGATGGGCTGGACATGTAATGCGATTTGGAGACAACCGATGGACTAGAGCCGTTACCAACTGGACCCACGGGATGTCAAAAGATCACATGGCCGCCCACCTACAAGATGGTCAGACTTCCTTGTCAAGACACTGAAGGAATGGTTTGAGGCTCTTCATATTCCTGAATCAACCAGATGCCATTGGGCTACATTGGCACGTGATAGGGTCCAATGGAAATGTTACTGGCACCTGCTCAAGCAAATCGATGAATAACAGGATTCAAGTGAAGTGATCAAGTGATTTGAGAATGGGTAACTGCATTAGAAGGACCTAAATGACTGGCCCAGCAATAAGTCATCAAATACATCATTTAAAAACTTAAGTGAATACCAACTTCATGGAAAGTTTCATTTGCTAGGCAAATGGGTTAATGAAGTGCTAAGGAGGCAATCTCTGAACTGTACAATTTGTGAAACAATTTGGTAATTCAAATATAAATTTTCATTTGATGCTTAATAATGGCTCTTAGAAACTAGATCATCTCAAAGTTACAAAAGAACTCAGAATTTATTTATTTATTTATTTTTTGCTTTATTTTGGGTCACATCCAGTGGTGCTCAGGGGTTCCTCCTGGCTCTGCACTCAGGAACCACTCCTGGCAGTGCTCAGGGGACCATATGGGATGCCGGGGATTGAACTTGGGCCGGCACAGGCCAGCCATGTGCAAGGCAAACGCCTACCGCTGGGCTATTGCTCCGCCCCCAAGAACTCGGAATTTAATGTTACATTTTTAATTAATAACTTGAGGCCAGCAAGCAAATGATTATATTTTCCTGACTTATAGATTAAAATGGAAATGTTTTTAATATTATTATTATACTATTGTAACAAGCTTACCATAGTGTTACTATTTATAGTTTTGATAGTTCCCACACTCCATCACCATCAAAGTACCTAATATCCTCTACCACTGCCCTATGTTACTTCTAGTCCACCTAAAATTGGAAATATATATGAAGCAAATGAATTAATGGATAAAACACTTATTCATACCACTCAAAGTGAGAGGGAGATAACCTGGTCATTGAATCCAGATGTCCTATGTCAGCTTTATCATCAAATATTCTAGATTTCCATCTTGAGACTATAAAAAGGAAGATACAATTGGTTTACTTTAAAAATATTTGAATGTGTATACACATATTCAAACATTTGTAAAAAAAATTCACAATAAGCCATACAACCTTTATTGTGCTTTCATGGTACAGCAGTTGGCATAAATGGTCAAAAATATAGTAATTCCGATCATCACAGGAACTTTTTATATTATTCTTCTTTGGTCACACCCACCTCTTCCTGCTCCTTATCTTCTTTAACAAAGGACAATTCACTTCTATAATGTTGGAATTTCAAGAGTGTCAAATAATTAGAATATGTCCTTTAGGTACTCTGAAAACTAGCATGATTTTCTAGAGACTCATTCAAGTGATTGTGTTTCTTTCTATTACTGAATAGTAATAGTAATAATGCCATAGTATAACTAACCCATGGTCTGCTTGATCATTCACTAGTTGTAGAACATTTGAGCTATCTGTAATTTTGGCATTTGGCATTTATGAATAGTGCCACAGTAAACATTCATATGTAAGTTTTGTTGTTATTGCTGCTGCTGTTGTGGGGGGTCATATCCAGAACTGCTCTGGAACTTTCCCACCATAGTGTTCAGAAGATCATGTGGTGCCAGGGACTGAGCCTGACTCCTGCATGCAAAGCAAATGATTCAACCCTTTGAGATATTCTCTGCTCCACCTGCATAAGTTTTTATGTGAATAATTTTTATTTCTTTAGGGTATCTGTCCCAAATACAGGTTCTATTTTATATGTTACTTGTACATGTTTTTAAAATAATTACCACACCATTTTCTGAAGTCATTTATTGAGGAAATCTGTTTCTCTACACCTTTATCTGATTTTGGTATACTTTTCTGCTAGATTATAGCTGCATAACTCATATATATATATATATATATTACATTTCCTCAAGAGCCAATGATGTTAAAGATCTTTTTTTTTGCTTATTTTCCATCAGCATTCATCTCTGATGAAATACATATTCATATATTTTCTGGTATTTTTCCTGTTTGCATTTACTCTTGAAATTTTGTTTGTTTTGATTTGGGTTTGGGACGACATTTAATGGCGTTTAGGGAATGCTCCCAACTTAGTGTTTGGGGGGTTGCTCCTCAATAAGCCCAAGGGAAACCTGTGGTGCCAGGGATCAAAGTGAAGCCTGGCAAAACCTATTGCACAGGCCAAACACTGAGCTGCCACTTACTTCCCATTGTTCAGTTTTAAGGGTTCTTTAAATATTCTATTCTATTCATCAGGAAAAAAGAAAGGGCCCAGATAAATAACCTGACTTCACAGCTCAAAATATTAGAAAAAGACCAAGAAAAGGAGCTCAACCCAGGCAGAAAGAAGGAATAATAAAACTTAGAGAGGAAAAATCAATGAACGGAAACCCCCAAAAAATCAAAAAAATTAATAAAACCAAGAGCTGGTTCTTTGAAATAATAAACAAGATTGACAAACAACTGGCAAGACTTGTAAAGGCAGGGAAAGAGAGAACCCAAAAAACAGAATTAGAAATGAAAATGGGGACATCACAACAGAAACCACAGAAATTCAAATGACCATCAGAGATTACTTTGAGAATCTGTATGCCATGAAACATGAGACCCTAGAAGAAATGGATAAATTCCTGAATACCTATAACCTCCCACAGCTGAAAAAGAAGACTTGCAATACCTGAATAAGCCTATCACCATCGAGGAAATTGAAACAGTAATTAAAAGTCTGCCCAAACACAAAAGCCCAGGTCCAGATGGATTCACAAGTGAATTCTTACAAACCTTTAAGGAGGACCTACTGCCAGTCCTTTTCAAGCTCTTCCAGGAAATAGATGAAACAGAAACACTCCCAAACAGCTTCTATGAGGCACATATCACCCTGAAACCCAAAGCAGGCAGAGACAACAGAAAGAAAGAAAACTACAGACCAATCTCCCTGATGAATACAGATGCTAAGATCTTCAAAAAAAATACTAGCAAACAGAATGCAAAGACTCATCAAAAATATTATACATCATGACCAAGTAGGATTTATCCGGTATGCAAGGATGGTTCACTATTCACAAGTCAATCAGCATAATACATCATATTAATAAGAGAAAAAATAAAAACCATATGATCATATTAATAGATGCAGAGAAAGCATTTGACAAGATCCAGCACCTGTTCATGATTAAAACCCTCCAAAACATGGGAATTGAAGGGATCCTCATCAATATAGTCAATGTAATCTACTAAAAGTCCACAGTGTGTATCATTATCAAGAGGAAAAATTGAAAGCCTTCCCCTAAGGTCAGGGAAAAACAAAGTTGCCCACTTTCACCTCTTTTATTCAATACAGTACTGGAAGTACTCACAGACATGGGGCAGAGCTGCTACTGGCTCTGCCTGTGCCCAGCCGCTCATGAGGCACCTGGGAGGGATGGCAGGTTATAGCCCTGGCCCACCACCCCAGCAGAGCCTCACAACAAGCCAGACGACCCCCCACTCCATGAGGGGCCTCCATTATCCACATCCAGACTTCCCCCTCGTCAGAACTCCACCCAGCAGACCAGCCTATCACAGCTCGGCTCGCGTGGCCACTTGTGGCCACATGGTTCATCAATAAATGCTGGATTTAGAGATGACTACAGGAGTATGCTATCTGCACGGCAGAGCCTGGCAAGCTACCCGTGTCGTATTTGATATGCCAAATACCAGTAACAATTATAGACCTCATTCCCATGACCTGATGGAATGGTTTGAGGCTCTTTATGTTCCTGGAGCAAGCAGATGCCCTTGGGCCCTACTTGAATGAAACAGGTCATATGGAGATGTTACTGGTGCCCGCTCGAGCAAATCGATGATGAACGGGAAGACAGTGATACAGTGATACTGGAAGTAGTTGCTATAGCAATCAAGAAGAAAAATACATTAAGGGCATCTAGATAGGCAAGGAAGTAGTCAAGCTATCACTATTTGTAGATGACATGATATTATACCTAGAGAACCCTAAACTTTCTGCCAAAAACTCCTAGAAACAATAGATACTTATAGTAGAGTAGAAGGGTACAAAATCAATACGCAAAAGTCAGTGGCTTTCCTATATACAAATAATGAAAGAGAAGAAAGAGATGTTAAGAAATCGATCCCATTCACAATTGTGCAGCATTCTCATCCTGCTTTCGTGGGGCCCAGGTCTCTGAGGCATATGTTAATGCAGGGAGAACGGTGGAGTCAAAGAGATGTGCCTGGAGCCGGAGGTTCTTTGTCCTTTTAGCTATTTCTTCGATGCCTTTGAAGGCATTCCATGCCACTCTCTTCCTCCTGCACAGCTCAGGTTTTAGGTCGTTCATCATGTTGATTTCTTGACCTAGGTACATATAACTGCTGCATTCAGATATGTTTATTCCATTGAGAGTGAATGGGGCCTCTGGAACTAGTTCATTTTTCATAAACATGGTTTTCTTTAGATTCAGCTGTAGACCTATCATTCCACATTCTCGGTCGAAGTCAGCCAGCATTTGTGCCCCTTGGCTAATGTTTGGTGTTATTAGAACAATGTCATCAGCAAAGCGGAGGTGGTGTAGTTGCTGACCATCTATCTTCACTCCCATTCCTTCCCATTCTAATTGTCGCATGATGTTCTCGAGGGTGGTGCTGAAAAGTTTTGGTGAAATGGTATCACCCTGTGGAACCCCTCTTTTGACATCAATGATCACTTCTTTGTAGAATGGTGAGATCCTGATGGTGAATCCATAATACAGGTCACGAAGGATCTTGATGTATTGGGTTTGAACACCCTGTTTGGCTAGGGCTTCGATGAGTGCTTCAGTCTCCACAGAATCAAAGGCTTTCTGTAAATCAATGAACGTGAGACAGAGCAGCATCTTGTACTCCCTACAAACCTCAATGAGCTTGGTTACCGTGTGGATGTGGTCGATTGTGCTGAATCCTTTCCGGAAGCCTACTTGCTCGCATGGTTGTCCTTCATTTAGTGTTCTGCTAATTCTGTTCAGGATGACTCGTGTAAACAGCTTGTAGATGGTGGACAACAGGCAGATGGGGCGATAGTTGCCCGATGTCGTGAATGTCTCCCTTCTTGAACAGTAGAACTGTCCTGCTGGTTTCCATTGGGAGGGAACCTTGCATTCGGACAGGTAGCGTGTGAAGAGCCGAGCTAGTGTATTGATGAGTACTGACGGCAGATTCTTCAGGTGTTTGGGTCTAACTTTGTCTGGGCCTGGTGCTGTTCCCTTCTTTACCAACGAGATGGCATGTTGGATTTCAGAAGGGAGAACTTTTGGAATGACATATCCATCCTGTGGAATTTGGTATGTGGGCAGGTGGATGTGGCAATCAAAGAGATCTGAGTAGAAGTCATGGATAATCTTCTCCATTGCCTTTCTGGATTATGTGATATATATCCACATATTATATATTATATATCCACATGTTATATATTTTACATATATATAACATATATATTATGATACAATATTCAAATTCAGGCAAAACATGAATCAGGGGTCTTGTCAACAGGTGGAATAGTGGAATATACCACAAATGTGTAGGAGTAAGAGGTTAGGTAAGACAGAGAAGGAAACTATGCCAATAATCGTCGAAAATGATAATACCAGCCTAGAACTAAGCATTGAATATAGGCAAAAAGATACACATGATAACCTCTAAATGTATGTATTGTAATCCACATTGTGAGAGAGAGAGAGAGAGAGAGAGAGAGAGAGAGAGAGAGAGAGAGAGAGAAAGAACCTGACATAGAGGCAGGCTAGGGAGGGAGGAGAGAATCGGAACATGTAGGTGGGAAATGGGCACTGATAGGGGATGGGTGCTGGAACACTGTAAGACCGAAACCCAATTATAAACTCCTTTGTAATTGTATATCTCATGGTAGTATAATAAAATTTAACAATTCTATATTCTAATACCTGTTGGAGATGTGGTTTGTAAAAGTTTTCTTTCCCCATTCTGTAACTACTCTTTGCATCCTCTTATTAAGGTCGTTTTCAGAGCAATGGCTTTTCATTTTGATGGAATTTAATTAGCCATGTTTTCCCCTTTTAGTAATTATGTCTTTTGGTCTGAAAACTGTTTTTTTTTTTTTTTTTGAGTCACACCCAGGGATGCCCAGTGGTTACTCCTGGCTCATCATTAAGCAATTACTCCTGGTGGTGCTGGGGATGGAACCTGGGTCTGCCAGGAGCAACCAAACGCTCTACCCAGGCCACATGCAAGACAAATGCCCTACCCAGTGAACTATTTCTCTGGCCCCACGTCTGAGAATTTTTTTTGCCTACTTCTAGTTCCCAAGAATTTTCATTTTTTTTTAAATTTTCGAGGGTGGAGTTTTGACTTCCCCCTCCTCAGAACTTCACCCTGCAGACCAGCCTATCACAGCCCGGCTCATCCGGGCTTGTATGTTGATCTGGACTAAATACCTGGCACTACATGATCCCTGAGTACTCCTGGGTGCTACCCCTAAGCACAAGGCAGCCAGGAGTAGCTGAGCATCATAGGTGTAGCTCCAAAACCAAACCTAATACAGACAAATGACCAAAAAAACAGTTTATTTAGTCCAGATCAACATACAAGCCCGGATGAGCCAGGCTGTGATAGGCTGGTCTGCAGGGTGGAGTTCTGGGGAGGGGGAAGTCAGAACTCCAAGCTGATCCACCTTGCAGCAGCCTTTTTAAATCTGGCCCAGGTATGCTGATCCAGAGACTCACAGACATGGGGCAGAGCTGCTACTGGCTCTCCCTGTGCCCAGTCACTCACGAGGCGCCTGGGAGGGATGGCAGGTTCTAGCCCTGGCCCACCACCCCAGCAGAGCCTCGCAACAAGCCAGATGACCACCCTACTCCATGAGGGCCTCCATTTTCCACATCCAGACTTCCCCCTCATCAGAACTTCACCCAACAGACCAGCCTATCACAGTTGGCTCACGTGGCCGATTGTGGCCGCACGGTTCATCAATAAATGCTGGATTTAGAGATGACTACAAGAGTATGCTACCTGCACGGCAGAGCCTGGCAAGCTACCTGTGTCGTATTTGATATGCCAAATACCAGTAACAATTATAGACCTCATTCCCATGACCTGATGGAATGGTTTGCGGCTCTTTATGTTCCTGGAGCAAGCAGGTGCCCTTGGGCTCTACTTGCATGAGACAGGTCATATGGAGATGTTACTGGTGCCCACTCAAGCAAATCGATGATGAATGGGAAGAAAGTGATGCAGTGATACAGTGATAATTTTCGAAGTTTGTAAGTTGTACATTTTATACTTAAGTTTGTCATATATTTTGAGTTAATGTTTGGTATAAGGTGTGAAGTTTATATTTAAGGTATGTTGCTGTTGTTTCTTGTTGATAGCCAAGTACTTCAATACTTTGTTAAATAGGTGATTGTCTCCACTGAATTCCTTTTGCAATTTTAATAAACAGCAGTTGGCATGTTTGTGCGGTCTATTTTGGGATTCACATTAATAAATGTGTTTCTCTCTCATTTAATACTGAACAGTTCTGATTACTAAGTAATGTAAGTTTTGAGGTTGGCTAGATGGATTCCTCTCACCTTATTCTCTTTATTCAGTTTTAGCCATTCAAGTGCTGTTTCTTTCTGACTAAAACATTTCAGAGTAATTTTTTTAATATCTGCAAATATCTTGCAATTTTGATAAGAATTTCATTAAACCTCTCTGTCAATTTGGGATGAATTGACACCTTCACTATCTGAGTCACAGTTTCTTCATTTATGAGAACTTTGATTTATCAGCATTTTGTACTTTGCAACATACAAGTTTAAATGTGTTTTGGTAGAATTTTTAGTAAAGTGACAGGATATGTATTTTTGAGTAATGGGAATTGGTCCTGCAGTTTGGTTGGATGGGGGGCAGGGCATAGATTTACTGCTGATACGAATAAATTGTTTTTTAAATATTTATGCTATATTTGAACTGCTTGAGCTCATTTTATTTTTTGAGAAATTTTAATAGATTCTTGAGATAGTCTATGTGTATAATAAAGATGTCTATAGAGACAGTTTTGTTTACAATTCTCCAAACTGTTTTATTGGTCATTTGTCTGTATTAGGTTTGGTTTTGGAGCTACACCTATGATGCTCAGCTTCTCCTGGCTGCCTTGTGCTTAGGGGTAGCACCCAGGAGTACTCAGGGGATCATGTAGTGCCAGGTATTTAGTCCAGATCATATCCAGCAAACAAAGACTGTGCTCCAGCTCTTTAAGTCATTTTCCCTGGCCCAAACTTTTTACTTTTTTTTCTTTTTTTTGCTTTTTTGGGTCCCACCCAGAAATGCTCAGGGGTTACTCCTGGCTCTGCACTCAGGAAGTACTCCTGGCAGTGCTTGGGGGACCATATGGGATGCCGGGGATCGAACTCAGGTAGGCTGCATGCAAAGCAAACGCCTTACCCTATGTACTATTGATTCTCTTTCCTGCTTTGATAAACTGCCAAAATTCTAGTGCTGCATTTAATAAGAGTGATAGAAATATATCCTTGCTTTGTTCTCAATCTTAAGGGGAATTATCAGTTTTAAACTACAAAGTACAGTGTTAAGTTAGTAGTATTTTATCAATATGAAGCTTTCCTCTATTCTCATTTTTACTGATAATTTATCATAAATTGTACCAAATTTTGGGAGATGCTTTTTATATATCAACTGATATGATAATAAGACTTTCATTCAGTTTGGAATTTTATTTTTTGGTTTTTAAATATGGAACCTTACTTACATCTCTGAAATTAGTCTTAAATATTCATGATATATATTCTTATATGTTGCTCATTCTATCTTCTACTATTTTGTTTACTAATGTTTATGTCTATTTTTATGAAGTAGCGATATAGGTCTTGCGGCCGCATGGTTCATCAATAAATGCTGGAGATCAGAGGTGACTACAAGTATATGCCACCCACACGGCAGAGCCTGGCAAGCTACCTATGTCGTATTTGATATGCCAAATGCCAGTAACAATTAGAGACCTAATTCCCATGACCTGATGGACTGGTTTGAGGCTCTTTATGTTCCTGGAGCAAGCTGATGCCCTTTGGCTCTACTAGCATGAGACAGGACATATGGATATGTTATTTGTGCCCGCTCGAGCAAATCGATGATGAACGGGAAGACAGTGAGACAGTGATACAACTAGATCAAAGGTTTCAGTGTCTTTTTCCATGAGGCAAGTCCATATTTTATCTGTAGCACTGCTGAGACTGACCCATGTGCACCAAGCAGATCCTCAACATAATTAGGTGTGACCCCCAAACAAAAAATGTGCAGTTTATTTTTTAAAAATGATAAATAATATTAATTTAATGTCCTTAGAAGACATATACTTCAAGTTATTTTTAATAGAACTGTAATAGCTTGTATTTTTTAGGAATTGTTCCATTATAATCTATATTATCAAATTTATCTGTGTGGAGTTATTTAGTAGTCCTTGATAATGTTTTCATTATCATCAGGGCTGATAATGATATCTCTGTCTTATTCTGATATTGGTGATCTGTGTCTTTTTTATTTCTGTACAGCCTGGCTAGAAGTTTATCAGTTCTACTGATTTTCTTAGAGACTCGAAGACATGGGGCAGAGCTGCTACTTGCTCTCCCTGTGACCAGCCACTCACGAGGAGCCGGGAGGGATGGTGGGTTCTAGCCCTGGCCCACCACCCCAGCAGAGCCTCGCAACAAGCCAGATGACCCCCACTCCATGAGGGGCCTCCATTTTCCACATCCGGACTTCTCTCTCGTCAGAACTCCACCCAGCAGACCAGCCTATCACAGCCTGGGGTTCATCAATAAATGCTGGACTTAGAGATGTCTACAAGAGTATGCTACCTGCACGGCAGAGCCTGGCAAGCTACCCATGTTGTATTTGAAATGCCAAATACCAGTAACAATTATAGACCTCATTCCGGAATGGATTGAGGCTCTTTATATTCCTGGAGCAAGCAGATGCCCTTGGGCTCTACTAGCATGAGACAGAACATATGGAGATGTTACTGGGGTCTGCTCGAGCAAATCAATGATGAACATGAAGACAGTGATTGATTTTCTTAAAGACCTGGTCTTTCTTTTAGTGATGTCCTCTTGTTTTTCTATCCTTCAATGCTACTGGCTCCTACTTATATCTTTTTTTCTTACTCTGCTTCCGTTGGTTGTTTTAAGCTCTTTTTGCCTATTTCCTATAGTTTTGGTGAATTTACCTTTTCATTCAATTCAACATATTCATCTTAATTTATTTTAATACTTCCTTTTTGCCCCTTGAGGTGTTGCAGGTGTGGTTGCAGTGCCTGGCTGCATCGGAAGGTGGCTGACAGGAGTCAGACGTGTCTACACCCCAGGGCTCTGCCCCGTGGGCCCTGGGTCTGACATAGAAAGAGACTGGGCCCCCTGGGATGAACCCAGAGCCACGGCAGAGCCTGGCAAGCTACCCATGTTGTATTTGATATGCCAAAAACAGTAACAATAATGGTCCTCATTCCCAATGAATGGAAAGGTAACTGGCACCCGCTAGAGCAAATCGATGGACAACAGGAAGACAAGTGACAAGTAAGACAAGTGACAAGTGACAATACTTCCTTTTTTTGAATATTGGGTTAAGTGTGCCTTTTATGTACACACATATATATACATATATCACTTTTATACTTTTGCTTTTAAATTGCCAACATAATTTAAGTAAATTTCTCTTACTGATACCAAATGATTGGTTTTTTTCTTTATTAAAACACTGTGATTTACAAATTTCCTCACAGTATAGTTGTCACAAGCATTCATTGTTCAACACCAGTCCTACCACCAGTGTGCCCCCTACCACCACCAAAGGCCACAGCCACCTACCCACTCCCCAACCCCACGCCAGCTCCCCAGTCAGCTGCAACCACATTGATCATTGCAACAGATATATGGGAACGGTCCTGGCAAAGACCTGACACTAAACTGGGCTGTTATGTTAACCTAGCACATGGGCGTGAAGTGCAGCGCTGCAGGAAGGAGCGACCTGCAGCACCTGCGCCTCTGGTCATTCTCTCTGGCATTACTGATCAGCCCTGTGCCCAGTCTGTTGACAATAGTTAAGGTTTTCTTGTTTTAACCATTCTATCAATATACCCTTTAATTGATGCATTTATGTTGTCAAGATCAGACTTGAGAAGTCCATAGAGATAAGGGAGGACTGATGCAAGTTTAACAATTAAACTGTGGCCATAAGACCACAGATGGTGTCCTCCATCTTCATGGGAATTAACTGGAGGTCTTAAAGGAGCCATAAAATCTAGGTTGAGATAAGACTAATTCTGGCAGGTTGAGAAGATCATTGTGGGGCCAGGGAGATGGTACAATGCATCTAAGAGTGTCCTCTGCACACAAGAGCCCCAGGTTTATTGCTGAGCACTGCATCGTCCCTGAACACTGCTAGGAGAGAGCTCTGAGCAACAGGAGCAGCCCCACACCCCATGTGGCCTTGATAAAAAAGAAAGAAAAAAGAAAGAAAGGGAAAAGGAGAAATGAGAATTGTGTTAATCTGAATTCATATATATATTTGCTTTTTTGGGTCACACCTGCAATGCTCAGGGGTTATTCCTGGCTCTGCTCAGGAATTACTCCTGGAGGTGCTCAGGGGACCATATGGGATACCAGGGATCAAATCCGAGTCAGCTGCATGCAAGGCAAACGCCCTACCCACTGTGCTATCACTCTGGCCCCAATCTGAATTAATATTGACAGTGTTTGAAATCTTCCTTGAATTTGGTATGATGATTTTTTTTTATTTTCTTCAGGGATAATTTTTATTTGTTTTATTTATTATTGTATTAATTATTCCAGGCTCTGTGCTTGGGAGTCAGTCTTAGCATGGCTTGAAGGACAATAAATGTTGCAAGTGATTAAATCCCTATCAGCCAGATCTAAGGCAAGAGCTCTACCTACTGGACTATGGCTCCAACCATGATGAGTTATTTTATTATGGAAACCCGAGCACTGAGTTTTGTGTTCTAGCACTTCAAGTCTTATGAACTTTGAACAAACTTACAAACTTTGAACTTTCTTCTATTTACTTTGCTTCTTTGACAGCAGACCTGCTGGGTGGGGATACTGAGTCACACCTGGCTTCTGTTGACTCCTCATTGATTCGGACGTGCATTAATTATTATTTTATTTAGCAATAAAATCCCGCACGGCAGAGCCTGGCAAGCTACCCGTGTCGTATTTGATATGCCAAATACCAGTAACTATTATAGACCTCATTCCCATGACTTGAAGGAATGGTTTGAGGCTCTTTATGTTCCTGGAGTGGGCAAATGCCCTTGGTCTATCTCGCATATGACAGGACGTATTGAGATGTTACTGGTGCCTGCTAGAGCAAATCGATGATCTACGGGAAGACAGTGATACAGTGATACAGCAATAAAATAATGCTTCATTAGTACTCCCATCTATTACCACTCACATAATGAGAAGGGTGGCCTTGTGAACACTGGGTGGTAATGAAAATTCTGCTTGTAGCTCTCTACTTGTCTTTCTTTGACATTAACTAAGTATTGGAGCTTGGATATTCCTCATTTCAGCCTGGGGAGTTCTTAAAGTTTAAGTGTCAGTTAGTCTTTGTTATGTACAAAGGTGATGATAACAGAATCAAGAATATTGCTTCTGTCCTGGGCTTCCACTTTTCTGACTCATACGACTTAGAGCAAATTTTGGTCAGTAGGGACTGGAGGATGAGTTTGAGTAAGAAAACAGTGTTCCATTCATACTTCTAGATTGCTGGCTTCACTATTCTTAACTCCAAAATTCAGGTAATTAGATCTTAAGGATCCTAGCCTTCCTCTCTTCCAGTTTGAGAACTGATTTTTGACCTGGAATTTTCATTGTATTTAATGGTAGGAATGAGTGAAAGTGTGTTTATTCCATCTTCCCTGAGTAGAAATTTAGGGTTGTACTCGTTTTTGTCGGCTCCTTTAGTGAAATCCTAACTGTTCAAAAAAAAATGAAGCTTCGTCAGTTTTATTCTGTGGAACCTAAGAATGCTGAAGCATTGTTCCCTCAAACAGACTGGTTAAGTGCAACTATGACGAGGAAAGTCTGATTGTTAAACCAAGATGCCAAGTCCATTCTTATCCTCGTGTACCATCCATGAGCGTTCTCTCAGATTGTCTTCCTATAGTCTATCATGAAAGAGCCGATTTCCATTATTTCTGTATGACCACAGCTTCCCATCATTAGAAATTCCCAATAAAGGCGAGCTCTATGCCTTAACTGTGCCTTGGTTTAGCAGCTGGACTCCAACACAATTACAGTGATTCCTAAGACTAGACTCAGATCCCGTCTATCAATATAAACTGGAAATCACTCAAGATGCCTAAAGTGAGCATTTCCCAGTTTACTCCTCTCACAGACTGCCAACCCATTGCATTTATTTTCAAAATTCCTTATTACTCTCCTGAAAAGAGAAAAATACCCCCACACACATTTTAGGGTACAGATTTCTAAAGTGAATGAATTTCATTCCTTAAATTGTCTCATCCTGCTCCTGCCCTAAGCCAGCAAAAACTAAGTAAAAACTGTGAAACAAATAATACCAGCATATTAAATGCATTCAGGGGTTCAAAAAATAATATTTCTCTACTCTGAGTGCTGGACTATGTTAAGTCACTTTTTTTCCTGAATAGTATTTTGGCCTGAGAATTCTGGCTGAGAATTGCTACTGGCTCTCCCTGTGCCCAGCAGCCCATGAGGTGCCCGGGAGGGATGGCAGGTTCTAGCCCTGGCCCGCCACCCCAGCAGAGCCTCACAACAAGCCAGACGACCCCCACTCCATGAGGGCCTCCATTTTCCACATCCAGACTTCCCCCTCGTCAGAACTCCACCCAGCAAACCAGCATCACAGCCCGGTTTCGCGCGGTTCATCAATAAATGCTGGATTTTGAGATGGCTACAAGAGTATGCTACCTGCACGGCAGAGCCTGGCAAGCTACCTATGTTGTATTTGATATGCAAATACCAGTAACAATTATAGACCTCATTCCCATGACCTGATGGAATGGTTTGAGGCTCTTTATGTCCTGGAGCAAGAAGGTGCCCTTGGGCTCTACTTGCATGAGACAGGTCATATGGAGATATTACTGGTGCCCACTTGAACAAATCGATGATGAACGGGAAGACAGTATTTTGGCTCATACCAATAAAAATCATCTGAATGTTAGGATGAAGACCAATTATTAAAAAAAGAAAAGTTAGCAAAAGAAAAGTTAGCAAACCCTGCCAAAGAGATAATACAGCAAGCAGTGCCCTAATTTTACATGCAGCGAACCTGGGTCCAATCCCTGCCATCCTGTATGGCTCCCTGAACCTTGCTAGGCGTAATCCTGGGTGCAGAGCTACAGTAAGCTCTGAGCACTTCTGGGTGTGGTAAAGAAAAAAAAAAGGAAGAAAGAACAGTGACTGTAGTCACCAATTGACCCGTGAAAATGTGCACTCTCTAGAAAGCTCCACCATCATATGAGATACACACTTTACAATGGCACATAATTTTTTAAAAAGGTAAAATTAGGAGAATAAAAGATTTACCGCTAACAAGACAAACATCCTACACTTATTGTCTGAGAGTTCCTGACTCAATAATTAATAACTAGTCAGGTAGGCAAATGAGATTTAAAGTTTTCCAATAAAAATTACCAATAGCAAACTCTAGAAGAAAGTATCAAGAAGTAAACAGTGAAAATTTTTCATTTAGCAGTCTACAAAAAATCATTTGATTATGCAAAATAAATCATTCTAGAGATAGGACTGCTGTTAATTTTGTCATATTTACACTGCATATACAGTGTTCATTAAATAGTTGGAAAACATTTGATATTAACCAAAACAATTCTGAAAATTGTCTTTATCATTAATAATGAAACTCTCAGAAACTCACATAAGTCATATTTGACGTTGTCCCAGACAACTTTCCTAAGCAGAAAATTAACTTTGGAGTCTCTGATATCATCTCTTTTGAATAATGAACCTACAAAATTGAAAATGTATTAACAATAAGATAAATATGATTTCATCTTTTAATTTTTTTACACTTTTGTGTTGGGTCCACACCTTGCAGCCTTTAGGGCTTACTCCCTGGCTTTGCCCTCAAGAATCAGTACTAGCACACTCAGGGGATTATTTGGGGTGCCAGGTATCAAACCCAGGTCTACAACTTGCAAGGCAAGAGCATTAGCCACTGTATTATCCTTTTGGTCCCAAATTTCACCATTTATTGAAACAGATTCCCTCAATTAACCAAAGGCAAGATATCACATGCATGTCTTTAGAAGCATAATACAACAGGGGAAAAATAGAGAATTTGATGCTAGGAATAAATTCCAGTCAGAGTTTTATCATTGGCTTATTGGTTAACTCTCATCTTTAGGTTTTGAATCTAAGGAATATCTTGATACTTATAACAACTGCTAATAAAAAAATAGAAATGGATGAGAGATATAGATCTCCTGGCATATACTATGCACATGTTGCTGGTAAGATATTTAAATCAAAATCTGAAAACATGTTAACATTCTCTATGTTTCTCACTAAGATTTATCCATAAATACAGGGTAAATACATTGTGCTAATTTTTAAGTCCAAGAAACAAGCTGTAGGGATTTTATTTACTTATTTTGTTTTGGGGGACATACCCAGCCGTCAGGGCACTCAGGGATCACTTCTGGCAGGTCTCAGGGGACCACAGGTGGTGCGGGGGTAGAACTTGGTTCAGGCACATGTCAGCAAGTACCTTACCCATAATACTTATTGCTCTAGCTCCAACATTTTAGGGATTTTTTTCCTGTATAATTTATATCCATGTATCTAATTCAATCTCTCCATGCCTGCTAAATCCTATATTTTTGATAATAAGTGTGAGAAGCATTATCCTTCCAGTTCTGTAAATATTAAGGGCAAAAGTCCATAAAAGTATAAGCTAGAGCTGTTTAATTTAGTATATAATCAATAATCTCCTAGAGTATGTCAAAAATATAATATGAAAACATATTCTTATCTTCTATAAAACTCAGTGTAAGCTCTGAAAAAAAATCTCAGATCTCATTTATTTTGACCTAGGCATTATATATAGTCAAATAAAATATGTTGTTAGTGTTATCATCATTGAATGTGGATCACTGAATACAATAGTAACAACAACAATAATAATCAGTGAATGTCCTTCAGTCTCTATCATAGATAGGGAATAGGGCAAGAAATTGATGAAATGTAAGCTTTCCTGCCAATGGATCTAGCACTTTACACTTTTATTTTAGTCATTTTTGTGTGTTTAAAGTTGTGCATTATTAGGTATATCCCCAACAGTAAGATGACTTTATTTCTAAGGGCTTCCTTTAACCTAATTTGCTTGGCTTTGTGCATACGTGTGAATGGTATCATGAACATGGTTACAACCCTGGAAAATGTTTCTTTGCTATGTGCCGTGCATTCTGCTAGGCACTTCCATTTAATTTTCTTTAATAACCCAATAAATAGATGTACAAATATTCCATTTTATTAGCAAGGAAACCCAGAAGTGGTAAAATTTCATCATAGCTAAAAAGTGCTATTAGCCTGCAGAGTTCAGTTTACAGCTAAAAAGTACAATTTAGAGAAATGAACAGATGATGCTTCTTAACACTTACTATAAGTGCTGTTAGCATACAGAGCCCAGTTTTCTTTCTTTTTTTTTTGCCAACAGAGACACATCTATCAGAGAATTAGTGAGGCACTATTAGAAACCAGATAAATTCATGGGATTACCCAGACCAACTTCTGGTAATCTTCTATCCTGATTATCTTTAAAATAAAGAAGAAGCCAAAAAAGAATTATCAAAATAATTTCCTTCATGAGATTTAATAAAGGATTTATGTAACTCTCCACTTTCTGCTCTCTGAGCATAAGAATTAAAGTAGGAAGAAATTGGGAGAAATCAGTTGAGTAAGGGAATCGTGGCTTGCAAAGCATAATGCACATAAACTGAAGAGTTTACCACAAAATGTTTTGGATAGCTACACTTGTTCACCCAACCTCATCCCTCATACCACATTGAATAATGAACAATGGAAAAAGAGGATCTCAAGTGACTTTTCTACATTTGTTCATTTTGCTTCTTGGGCTTATTAAAAATAGCATCCATTAACACTGACAGAAATTTATATCTATCATCCATAAATTAGCATATAAATTTCAGCAACCCTAACTCTACGGCAATGAAGTTAAGCAAAAAATAAAACAAAACAAACAAATGGGGAAAAAAAGACTAATCTTCCTATTTCTTCTCTCTCTCTCTCTCTCATAATATCAATTTGTGTCTTGCCTTACCTAACCCTTATTTTTAGGTGGCAACTCCAAATTCTAGGAATTTCGGGCTGTATGTGCAGAAAGCTGTTCAACCTATGCTAATTCCTTCAGCTAAGCAGCCTTTCAGCTAGTCACCCAATTCAGGTTCTCAGAAACCCAAAGACCCCTGTCTCACTGCACTCTTAGTGAGAACACTCACTCAATATTATTTTAGATTTCAGGGTTCTGAATTTTTCATTAATTGAAAAAATATTTGTTTAAGTCTTCACTGAGAGTCTCAGGTCACTCACAGTGTCATTCAGCATTTTTGCATCTGTCCTGCACCTGTTCCGTATACCAACCCAGAGACTGGCAAGTATAACTGAGGAAGTAGACCAGTGGTTTTCAAACTTTCTTTGTCTGTGGACCAGCACTAGACCATGAAGTATATGTTCAATATGTTTCCAGCTGCAGATTATGTTCAAATCAAGGGATTTTATCAATTCTACTAGTGTCAACTTTGTTAACAGAATACTTCTACAGTATATATGAAGTAAGTGATTTAGGCCAGAAAACCTAAATTATTTAATCAGAATTGATAGAAATTAGTCAAAGGACAGGATAATAAACTGATGCAAATCAGAGACTAGTTAAAATGAAGAGTGTGGACAAGATAATGAAGAAGATGGAATTGTGACTTGTCTCTGAGCTGGGGAAGATTAGGCAATAACACAATGAGAAAGTCTTGACTTACCTAGGAATATAAAGCTTAAATGTTTAATGCTAGGTTCTATGTATGAAATAAAAAGATTCATCATCACTGTATCACTGTATCACTGTCTTCCCGTTCATCATCGATTTGCTCGAGCGGGCCCCAGTAACATCTCCATATGTCCTGTCTCATGCTAGTAGAGCCCAAGGCATCTGCTTGCTCCAGGAACATAAAGAGCCCCAATCCATTCCGAATGAGGTCTATAATTGTTATTGGTATTTGGCATATATCAAATACAACACGGGTAGCTTGCCAGGGCTCTGCCGTGCAGGTAGCATACTCTTGTAGGCACCTCTAAGTCCAGCATTTATTGATGAACCGCGCGGCCGCAGCGGCTGCGTGAGCCGGGCGCTGATAGGCTGGTCTGCTGGGTGGAGGTCTGGCGAGAGAGAAGTCCGGATGTGGAAAATGGAGGCCCTCATGGAGTGAGGGGTCTTCTGGCTTGTTGCGAGGCTCTGCTGGGATGGTGGGCCAGGGCTAGAACCTACCATCCCTCCCGGGGCGCCTCATGAGGGGGCTGGTCACAGGGGAGAGCCAGTAGCAGCTCTGCTCCATGTCTGCAAGTCTCTGGACCGGCATACCTGAGCCGGTTTAAGAAAAGACTGCTTCAGGGTGGAACTCGATGAGCCGGGCGCTGATAGGCTGGTCTGCTGGGTGGAGGGTCTGATGAGAGAGAAGTCGGATGTGGAAAATGGAGGCCCTCATGGAGTGGGGGGTCTTCTGGCTTGTTGCGAGGCTTTGCTGGGATAGTGGGCCAGGGCTAGAACCCACCATCCCTCCCGGGCGCCTCATGAGCGGCTGGTCACAGGGAGAGCCAGTAGCAGCTCTTCCCCATGTCTGCAAGTCTCTGGACCGGCATACCTGGGCCGGTTTAAGAAAGACTGCTGCAGGGTGGAACTCGATGAGCCGGGCGCTGATATGCTGGTCTGCTGGGTGGAGGTCTGACAAGAGAGAAGTCCGGATGTGGAAAATGGAGGCCCTCATGGAGGGGGGGGGTCTTCTGACTTGTTGCGAGGCTCTGCTGGGATGGTGGACCAGGGCTAGAACCCACCATCCTCCCGGGCGCCTCATGAGCGGCTGTTCACAGGGAGAGCCAGTAGCAGCTCTGCCCCATGTCTGCGGAGTTTACCACCGTAATCCAATATAATGAAAGAACTCTCGCTCTGGTGAGAACTTGGACCATACAAGAGAGCCCATGTCTCCCACCAAAGAGAAAGGATCTCAGCCGAGAGGAGTCCTACCCAAAGAAGGGGAAAAGGATTCATCATACCTTGAAAATTTTGAAAAACTGGAGAGGGATGGACACTGGTAAATTAACAGAACCATTAAAGAAATATTTAAAGGACTTTCACAACCATTTGTGATTTCTTTACTATTCAAACTTTCATAATCATTGCATTTCCATAAGTCAGCCCATTGCTTATTCTCGTATTCATCAAGAGTTCACTAAGCAATGAATAAGGAAAGTCACAGTGTTAACGCATGGGAGGACAGAACTGGATGAGATGTGGTTGTTCATTTCTGTCTATCTGAAGACTTAGGGTCTTCATCTCCATGGATCGTAGCACTACTGGAGAAAAATAAATTAAAAATCATCTCATTCAAACATCAAAAACCCCACTGAGAAAATCTATATTTGGGAGAGTATGATAAAAGAGGAGCTCTCTTCCACTGCTGGTGGGAATATTGTCTGGTTCAATCCCTCCGGAAAACAATATGAATGTTTTTCAGAGAAACAAAGATAGAATTATCATATGATCCATCATTTCCATTTTTGATATCTACTTCTAGGACACAAAAACACTCATTCGAAAGAACACATGCAGCCCACTATTTATTGTAGCACTCAACAATAGCTAGAATATGGAATCAACCTAGGGTGCCAACAATCAATGAATAGATAATGAAAGTATGATCTATACACAAAATGGAATACTATGCAGTCGCAGGGGGTGATGAAATCATGGAATTTTTTTGCAAGTGGATGAACTGGAGGATGTGTTAAATGTAGTGAGTTCAAAGGACATAAACAATATGAGCTCTGTTATCTGTGTTATATAGAAGAATAACAGGAGTATGAAATGCATGGTCAAAGCGGGAGATATCCAGACTACTCTTGACACTTGATCACAGAAAGAAAGACAGGGAGGAAAAGAAACGGAGGGAGTAATCAGAAGAGAAGGATGGGTGATTACTGTAAGGGTTAGGACTTCAAGCACCCAGGTAATATAGGGATGAGTATATGTATATATCTATCAGACCAATAAATATTGTAAGTATGAAATCCAAACTACAATAGTCAAACTTGAAAATGTGCCTGTCACAGAGGCAAGTCTGGGGGTTGGGGGAGAACTTGGGGACAACAGTGGAGAGAAGTCAACACTGGTGGTAAGACTGGGTAGGTGTTGGAACATTTGCACCTGCAATTCAGCTAAGAATAATGCTGTAAATCATGGTGACTTAATATCTAATAGTATATTAAAAAAAGATCAATACTTCCCATATAGTAAGATACATAGAAACACTTAAAGATCGATTTAAGACACAGATTCAGAAGTAGCCAAACTAACATGATGCTGTAGAAACTATCAGTTCATGGATCACATTTGCAAAAACAGAAGTAGACTATAACCCGAGCGAAGATCGCAAACAATTCCAAATGCAGCACCACTCACTGTCCATTAATCCATTATAGATCAAGAGCCATTACACTAGGAGAGTGGCCTCATCATATCTTTACAGTATTATGTCTATCAAGGGGCACCATGCCTACATCTGCAACTCACTAGCTATTAGGCTCTTGTGCAAGCCATTTGTTTCTCTAAGTCTGTTTATTCATCTAAAAGATGGGGGCAGTAATGCCTAACTAAAAGACTTGCAGTGAGGAGAAAAGATGTCTCACAACTAAGGGCCTAGTATATAAAAAGATGGCACCCCATAATAAGGAGCTCTTTTTTTACCCTTATTATGTGTTGAGGATAATGGATATTTCTTATTTCAATTTAATAATTAAACCTTGTCTCATAAAGCCAGTATCGTTAAGAAGAAAAGAAAAACTTCGGGAGGAAATTGTGAGCTGTCATTTTTAAAGCACTGATGGTCACATTTTCACATTAGCACTTGGTCAGACGCTCCTGTCAGTAATTAGGGACCCCTGGCAATCAGCAGTGTGTGTGTTTGCATTATGTAAGACATACTGATTTCTGGAGGAAGTCAACCCCAATCTCTCCCCTGCTAATAAGAAATTGGGAGGAAAAGAAACAACCCCAGATGGTTTTGTAGTAATAAATGGAGGTATTTTAATGGTGTGAGTTAAGTTTTACTTTGTGTTTTTAATGAGGGACTCACTGCCCGCGACATTTTAATTGTAAACTAGATTGTCCCACGAGGTCTTAAACTATTTTATGTTCAACATAAAGCTTTGTAAACTTGTATGGGTGATATTATTCTTCCCCTGAAGCGCATGGGTATATAAAAATATTTCATAATGAGCCATGAATACATAATATAACCCCAAGCGTTTCATAATATTAACCCATATTCCATTTCACCAAATGATTCCTTCCACCTGCATATAGCTACATTCAAATGGGAAGATTCAAAGTCAGTTTCTAAGGTATTTCCTGAAATTCGAAATGAAAATAGCTGAGCAGCAAGTAGAATGAAGTATTTAACATTCTTTCTTGTCAGACTATTCTGGACAGACAGGCAAGCCATTTACCTAAATCTCTTTTCCTTGATTGCTTGAAATGTAACATTACTTTGAGATGACTTATTTAATAAGATTCAACCTCCATCTCCCAAGAACCATTCTATCCTTAAAATTATCTTCTCTCATTTAACAGAAAGTGTTCTTACCAATGAAGATTTTGGGAAAGGAAGCCAGTTGGAACATTTTTTAGAGCCTTACAAGAGATTGTGGTAATAAGACACCTAGAGGTACATCAAGTCACTGCCTTCCCATTTCAAGGAAGGAAATTACTTTCCAGTCTCATTTCTTTCATGAAATATGCTTCTTTAACGTTGGACAAGTTAATGAGTCTTAGATATCTCTATCACTGCTTAGTCAGTGAAGTTTCTTGAATATCTGGTTGAGCATCATCCATACAACATTACCTGGAAAGTTTCCTTAAAACTCATAGTCCTCGGTTACCTGCATGGTCCTATTGAAAGAATTATACTTCAAGAGCGTCAATTTCCCTAACAAGTTTCCTGGGTGATTCTTAGACACATGAACTATGAACATCATTGAAGTGAGTTACTTTGCAATTTCAATATTCTTTGCTTTGCACTGTACATTCGGCCCAAACTACAATTCTTGAAACCCTCAACCCCAACTCTTTCTACTATTTCCTTATGATATTGTGTTTCAGTCTCCATTTAGAACTTAAGAGCTGCTATCCACTTGACAATTAGTTTTGTGTATTTATACCATGAATTTCCCACTATCCTAATATAAATAGGGTATGTAAAGAATATTATGGAGAGCACATGAAGGGTATGGAAGTGACTAGCAAAAGGCTCAAAATTAACATTTATATATCCAAGCCTTTCTCCAATTCATAACCAAAGGAATGATTTGTATGCTAAAAATGATTAAATAAATATCTAAAAGCAAGGTGTAATAAGTGTGGTTAGTATGATCTTTGGGGAGCAGAGGAGGGAGAGAAGACATCCAGCAGTGCTCAGAATTTACTCCTGACTTTGCTTAGGAATCATTCCTAGCAGGGCTCAGAGGACCATATGGGATTCCAGAGATCAAACTCAGCTGAGCCACATGCAAGGCAAATGTCTTACCTACTATATTGCCTCTCAGGTCCCTTATATTAAATTTATAATATTAAAGAATAGCAAAGAGAGATGTATATGTATACAATGTCTATACATATTCACTGATAAGTTTTATGTAATAAACATGGACCATAAAAAGCAATTTTTTTTCTAGTAAGCTGCTGGTGATAGATCATTTATATGGAAAGAAAATATAGAGATATAACCAACCACTAGGCAGATATAAACAATATCACTTAAATAATATATGTATGTACAAGTATGTGTGTGTATACATTTGTGCTGCTGGGGGTTGAACAGTACTAATATATTTTCAATGATATAGAATCTGGATATTACAAAACCAAACACAGAGGTTATACAAATAGCTCATCAGCCATACATGTTTAAAGATATCATATTAAAGTGGCTGCCTGCATCATTCTTCTGAATACTATGGCTTTAAACTAATTAGGTGTTTTCTAATTTAAACATAGAAACTTTATAATTCACTATAAAGTGTAATCTTTGGCTCTTTCAGAATACGGCATCAAAAATGCTCTGATCTGGATTGGACAAACCCTACCAAGAATTTTGTCTAAAGAACTGAGGAGCCCTATTATCATCTGGTCTTTTGGCAATCATTTGTAAAGTGAAGAAATGGAACTAGATTTTTAAGGATTGTTCCTGCTGCCTGTAAATTCTGCCTTTGTAAGAATCCAAGTTTATCATTTCCCTTTATCAAGGCCCAGGTGGAAAAAGAAATGTTTTCGCCTTGTTAAAAAAGTACATAGTTATCTCAACAAGGCAGACCACTAATCATTCCTTGGATCACCCAGAGGATTATGAAAAGACACATTCTTTCCTTCCCATAGAGTAGGTGTGGAGAATCCTGAAGTTTGAGAATCCGGAAATATTTTCTCTAAGAATTACAATAGAAATAGAGAGATTAGAAAGAAAGAGAAGATAAAATGAGAGGGAAGCAGTGGGAGAGGGAAGGAAGAAAGGACAGGAAGGGAGAGGGAGAGGGAGGAAGGAAGGAAAGGAGAAGGGAAAGGAAGGGAGAGAGGTAAGAGTGAGGGAGGAAGAGAGGGAGGAGGGAACCCTACATATCTGCTATAAAAGATCCTTTCAGTCAAGGTGGTATGTGTCAGCAGAAAGGAAAAGGGAATTGTCCCCGTGAAAGTGGCAGTCTTACATTTTTATCCTAGCCAATGTGTGGATAATAATCCCATATGTTAGGAAGATGATGAAATGTGAGAGAAAGAAAATGAGTTCATGAACTTGAGATGTTTTAAAAAGTGTGAGAGAGCATATTCAATATCTCAGAGCTGCCTAGAGCTTTCTCAGCCAAGTTTAATTTCCTTTGTCAAGTACAATTTGAAGATCTCATAGGACATCAACCCGAGGATGCAGTGCATTTCGCACTGTATTGTCCATCCTCACTCAGCAGGGCAAATGTATGAAGTAATTTATGGAAAGGTTCGACTGCTTTCTGTAATATTGGAATTTTCAAGTCTGAGCAAGTCCGCAGAAGGCATCATTAGTCACTCCTCTGCTTAACAAAAAACAATACCCTTTCTGTACCAGAACTAAACATCCAGAGCTTGAACTTATAGATCCCAGCGCTCCTGGAGATATAGTGTGTGACCTTGAAGGCAGTCATTTCACTTTGCAATGTCTTTATTTCCCAATTTCCTACACAGAACTAAAGCATCTCAGATTTAAAGCAGAGACCCAGGGATGTAAAATAACAATTCCAGGGCTCACTGCTGATCACTTGCTTTGTCCAGAAAGGCTTTATTGTTTAATTGAATCACTTATTTTTCCAAGTAGGTCAGGGATAAGATTGAGAAAAGTGAACCATCTCCCGCCACCATCTTCTGGGCTGTGGGAACAGAAAGGTTCTACTCCCGACTCCATCCAAACTCAGGAAGTGGATCTGCTCTCGGAGTGAAGGTGCTCTAGATGCTGTGAAAGAAGCATCTTCTTACACCAGAAGAAGTTTCTGGTGTAAGGAAACAAAAAGTTCTTGGAAAGGAACACACTGTTGTCCTTGTTTTTGGACTAGGACACAACTTTCTCCAACAGAAACAGCTAAGAGAAAGTCCTCTGGTCTCCTGAGGATTGGACACTCAATACCCCAAGTAGGGATCATAAAAATCTTGAAGTGTTTCTCCACAAGGAGCCAACTGGTTTGCATTGGGCCTCTGGATATTTCAAGGAGTTCGTGGATGAATTATGTAAATGGGGTTCCATGACACAAGGTTAGGGGTCACCCATTGAAGAGGGGTGTACAGGACAGAAACAAACTCAGAAAAAGAGCATGTTGGGGAAAGGATAAGAAATAGTGATCTAGAAGACAGCAAAAACTAACATTTTCCAACTAAAGCATGGTATATCACCTGTGGCCATCAGTTTGTGGTGCTCAGTCATCCGTCATTCTTCCCCTTCTTTCAGGACAAGAATATTGCACTTCAGTATTGACAAGAGCAGTGTCCTTAAGTCAGAGGGAAAGAATCCCCAATAAATAACGCCAATCATGGTCATGTTGCTGTCCTTTAAAAAAGTTTATGCTTAAATAGAGTCAAGAAGAAATTTCTAAGACTTATTTTCTCTCTTTTTTTTTCTTTTTGAGTCACACTTGGGAACGCTCAGGGGTTACTCCTGGCTCTGCACTCAGGAATTACTCCTGGCAGTGCTAGGGGATCATATAGAATGAATGCCGGGGATCAAAGTCAAGTTGGCCACATGCAAGGAAAATGCCCTATCTGCTATACTATTGCTCTGGCCCCTATTTCCTCTCTTAAATAAGGGAGAAACTCACACAGAGATGCTGCTCTGCCTCTCTGCTTTGCAGAATCTCTGCTTTGGAAAAGTGAAGAAAGAGCAAAGATTTGAAAAGTGAGGAGAGAGAAGATGAAACAGCAATTGGCATGGAGCTGGAATCCAACAGGTCTAATGATCACAGTAACCATGGCCCTGCCCTCTCTGGTGAAGAATCACAATGATAAAGTGTGCCCATTAATCTCTGCCCTTTGTGTGGTCAGTAACATAATGAAGGTAAGAGGGTTGAAGCTGGGTCCTGTGTTCTGCCATGACTGAGACATGGTGCAAACGGAAAACATTATCATCTTGTTCCCCCTCATTTCAGGAGGAATCCTTATTAACCACTGGAAGCTGTAGTCTGCCATTGCCATAAAACAATAAATGGTACAGAAATGGGCCATAAATTACTTCTAAATGCATTTTCCCATCACATCAGAACGAGGGACTGCTCCAAATTAACAGGCAGCAAATTTAAAGCACATATAGGGATATTATTTCCTATGCAATACTTAATTGCCCATAGAAACTGCTACCATGGGGCATTACCTCAGAGCCCAAGAAGCATCTCTGGAAGAGAGGACTTGGTCAGAGTGCAGGGTACAAAAGGCACGTCCAGCCCCCTCCCAGAGTTTGTAACTCATTCTAATTGCTCACAGACTATGCTCAGAAATGTTGCCCCATTGTGGTACCACATGCAGTTGGCCTCTTACTTAATAAATTGCTCTGTAGCTATTCCTTTACAGCTAGAATGATGCTCCAGAAAGCCCCTTTACAGCCTCTCTGTGGTCTGGTCAATGACCTGACCGAGACAGTGGTGGCTCTTTATGTATATAGTTAGAACAATAATGAGACCAACAGTAAACTCTCTGCCAACGAAGGACGAGTAATCTTGGTGGAGGACTTGATGGCCTTCTGTTCAATAACTGCTTAGAGTGCCATCGCTTTCAATATTGGGCCCTAACCTGGAGCGGAGCGGACAAGAACTAGCACACACAGGGGAGGGGAGCACTTACAGCTCTGCCAGTCATCCCCACCAACGACAAAAGCAGCACAGTTTATTTTTTCCTCCACTGATGCAGTAGCTGAAAAAAAAGGTTTTGGGGACTGATTTTAGAAAACTTGTTATTGGATTCTCTTTTTGCGGTACAGGGTGTTCAGTGTCTAATCCTCCTTGTTCCTTGGATTCTGGACACTGTAGCTTAGAAGATATAATTATATTCATTAGAATATACAAGACCTAAAACCAGCTGGAAAAATATCTCTCCTTCAAATTTTCAAAAAAATAAATAAAAGCACCTAATTATATCAGAGAAGCAAAAAACATGGTAATTAAAATGACCATTATGTAGCAGTCTTCCTATAATTATTGTTATTCATTTTGGCAACTGGAGGTTTGAGGATTTAAATTTTATTTTCCAAGCCATAAGTGTAAAAAAAAAACAATTTATTTACTTTACAGTTGATCACTAGGAATTAAGTTTCACCATTTCTTCTGACTTTACTGAAAGACTGTATCGTTCCTTTTTATTCCTTCCATTAAATTTTAAGGGACAGTTTTCCTGTCAGTTTCTCTCGGGCCTCACTGAGAATACATATCCAGCCCTTGTCTACCACAGCCCATTCTTCAAACACACTTTTTTTCCTACCTGAAGAAAAGTAAAATTAACATTATAGAATTGCATGAACCCATCTGGATAGTTTGTGAAATTCTTCAGTACTTGAAATAAGGATAAGCTGGCCAATCATTGGATCAGAACTGAGATCATGTCTGAATCAGAACCCCAGTGATAAGTCCTCAAACTCAGGGTAAGTTACATATATGATAAAGGACTTAGGTGCTTCAAAGTGAAGCAAGGAAAGTTTCTTCAACAGATGTTGTCAGTTAAACTTAATAACCATTCATAATATATATACATGTATAGATATCATATATATCACATATATAGTATATATATGAAATTGTATATACATATCTCATACTATATGCAAAAAATAACTCAAAGTGCATCAAAGTCCAATGTATTAGACTAGAAATCATAACACCCTTAGAGGAGAAGAGGCTGATCTTCCCAGGATATGGCATCAAAGGGGTCTCCATAACTGACTCCACTGGCAAAGATAACAAAAACAAATAAGCAAATGCAAGACAGGAAGTTGAAAGGTTTCTGCATAGCAAAAGAAACTCAAGATGATCAAAGACTCCCAACTGACTAGGAGAAGATATTTGCACACAATACTTAGATAATGAACTAAATCCAAAATTTGTAAAGCACTCACAAATCTCAGCGGTCAAAATAAGAAAATAAAATATTTTACACTTAAGGTGCATTTCTCAGGATAAAAAGCCTATAGTTCAGTGCTGTCTTCATTTCTTTTTACTTTCCTTTGGGTGGGGGTAGGAGGAAATTGTGCCTCATCAAACAGTGCTCAGGGATTAATCCTAGTGGTGCTTGGGGGTTCATATGCAGTGCTGTGATATAATCCCTGCATACAAGGTATGATGCCTTGACTCTCTATATTATCTCTTCTGCCTGGTTTTATCTACTTATCACTTTGTGAATCTGTCTTTTAATTGGAACACTTAGCTATTCACATTAAAGAGATTGCTGATATAATTAGATCAGAGGCTCCCAGACTTATTTGAACTACCATTCTCTTTTCAGAAACAAAAAAATTACTCAGGGCCCTCCAGAGAAGGAAATCTACCTTTCTTAAGCAAATAAAAAAGCACCCCACTCCTGATTGCTCCCAAGGCTACCACCATCCCGTGGATCAATCCAGGGTCACCATCTCTGGGAAACACTGAATTACATCATTGTCTAGTATTGTTGGAAGATTTTATTAAAAAGATTTAATTTTAGTTTATGTAACATGACTTAAAATAAAGGTTTTTAAATGTATGAAGTTACAGCACCCTGCCCCCCATCACCAAAGTGCTCATGATCCTCCACCACCAACATACTCATGACCCTCCATCACTGTCCCCATGTCACCTCAAGACCACCCATTCAATTCCCCTTTCCACTCTCCCCCTGCTTGATAAGGTGTGCTTTATTATCCAAGGGTTTATTATCGTTTGATACTGCCTGGAAATTTTTAACTTCATTTATTCTTGCTGTTTACATTCTTTTAATATTTTGGTAATCCTGTCATACTTTCTGTCCTCTCATACAAAAATACTTCTTAGAAAAATTACCCTAGATTTAAGAAAGATAAATAAAATCATCCATGTAAACTGTCAAATAATACTATACTATGTTACACACAGTATAGATACTTTATTAGATGGTATCCACAATTATTCCCTTCAGATTCTGGGTAATATTGCTATTACTTATTGAAGACATCCATGTACTATTATTATTTCGTATAAACCATTTCGTTTAGATTAAGAATCAGAAAAGTGAGTCACAGAGAAAGCTTTGCTTGCAGGAGACCTAGGTTTAATTCCCAGCACTTATTAAACCAGAGCACTTCCTGGAGTGACTCCAGAGCACTGAGAAGGAGTAGCACCAGTATGCAACCAAGTGTGGCCCCCAGACTGTTAATGAATTTAAAAACTAAAAAGAATGATCCATTTCAATCCCCAGCTGTGCATTAAATGTGGGAAATTCTTAGCCCCTATTATTTCAAATACCTTACCAAGTTCACTCCCACCTCTTTCAAGAATTCCAAAAATATGTTTCCCCTTCTTGTGAGTTCTTTCTTTCTTTCTTCCTTCCTTCCTTCCTTCCTTCCTTCCTTCCTTCCTTCCTTCCTTCCTTCCTTCCTTCCTTCCTTCCTTCCTTCCTTCCTTCCTTCCTTCCTTCCTTCCTTTCCTTCCTTCCTTCCTTCCTTTCCTTCCTTTCTTCCTTCCTTCCTTTCCATCCTTCCTTCCTTCCTTCCTTCCTTCCTTCCTTCCTTCCTTCCTTCCTTCCTTCCTACCTTCCTTCCTTCCTTCCTTCCTTCCTTCCTTTCCTTCCTTCCTTCCTTTCCATCCTTCCTTCTTTCCTTTCCTTCCTTCCTTCCTTCCTTCCTTCCTTCCTTCCTTCCTTCCTTCCTCCTTCCTTCCTCCCTTCCTTCCTTCCTTCCTTCCTTCCTTCCTTCCTTCCTTCTTGTTTGCTTGCTTTCTTTCTTTTTGCATATTTTTTCTTCTTTTTGGGGTTGAAGCAGGGAGGAATATCAGTATTTTGGACCACACTGAGCTCTTCTCTGGAATTCCTGGAAGATCTGTGCTCAGGGATCTCTCAGTGGGGCCATATGCAGTGCTGGGAGTGGAACCAGAATAGGCTGTATTCAAGGCAAGAAGCTAAGCCCCTGTGTTATCTCTCTGGTCATCTTTAATGGACCTATTTTAACTGCACAGATTTCTACCCTTAACCATGGAAAGTTATAGCTGAGCACACCGAGGCACTTTCTTATAGTAGCCCACCTCTCTGCTTGCATTATCCATATGTTTCTGCATTCTATCCTCTTTTCTTCACTAGAATCGTTAACATATTAATCATTATTTTAAATTTCCGGTCTAATAATTCCAGTATTTGTGGTATATCTGATTCTAGTTCTGGGGATTTTTTTTTCTCTCCAGACCCTGTACTTTTCTTGTTCTTTTTGTGTCTTACCTTATAATTTTTTGTTGTTGAATGCTAGATTTGAAGCACAGGATGATAGAACTGAAGATTTAAATAGGCTGCTAGTGTGAGAATTTATGTTCAGCTGGTTACATAAGAGTGGGGCTATGATGAATGTTTGCTGTAGCTATAAGCACAAATGCTTCAAATTCCTTCACTGTCCTTGTTTTGGTCTCCTCTCTAGCCTTTGGAATTTCTCTTATGCTCTTTCTTCTGTAATGCACTGTTGTGAAACCAATGCTCTTTGGTGTGGTATTATGCAGAACACGAGGGAAAGGGAATGTTTTTATAATGCTTAAATTTCATCTTCATATTTTAGCAGGCCTTCACAAAGGTTTCTGTACTATCACTCTGATAATTTTTCCCCTTTGCCTATTCCCGTCTCCATTTGGAATAATCTCTGTTCTGCTGACTATATATTTTGTTTCCCAATTAGATGAGCCTGGATGAAAGGGCTGAAGCAAATAAGGAGATGATCCTTTCTCCTTCTGGAATGAAGTCTCCGAATTATGCTCTTTGCCCTTTCTTTCCGCTGGGGAGACCTACCTTGTGATCCTTGGCTCAAGTACCACATACCACTCTCAAGATCAGTCCTCTGACACCATAATGACAACAATGCTGAAGGGTAAATGATACCTAGAAAAATGATTAACACTGTTACTCCCAGTTTAGAAAAAAAGAAAACTGGAACTTAAGGGCTTAATCATCCCAAACCTTTCTCTTTCTCTATCTAACCTCTTCACTCATAGACAGTTCCAAACTGGTAGGATTTATGAGGAGTTGTGCAACACAACCAAACCCATGACTTTCATTGTCCTTTATATTAGGACTCATCATTCTGAATCACTAAAGATGCCAGATAAAGATTAGCAATAATTGCTCCTTCCCTCTGAGATGCATTTCCTTTTACTATAGAAAACTAAGAAAGGTAAGAATCAATAAGTCAATAAAACAATAACCCAATAAGTCATTGAGGCTACCAAGTCTATGTTAAACATTCTGTATTTCAAGGACAAGAGATTTAAAAGAAAAGGAATTTTAATTCTCATTTATTTTTACACTTAGTTTATCCACATGCCCTAAAAAGGAAAATACATATTTCTGTTGAGAATACTTTATCTACGGCAGTTATATTCTGTAATCTTGTTTTTGTTTGGCAGTTCAAAACCAAACTTCAGGGCTCTAAAGCAACATGAGGGTCTTAATATTTTTCTTTTATCCCTGAATTCTAAGTACTTATGAAGTTTTGTTTTAATCCAGATACAAGAATAAAAGTCATCATTTAAGTGATTATTTAAGCCATAAACCTTGAGAAATGGTTATCAGAAGCAGTTAATGACCTAGCCTCTAGGCTAATGGAGGTTAACACTCCAATAAACCATTTGTTAAGTGCAGCAATTGACGGAATGTGAGAGAATTACAGTGATTATAATTCTTTTATGAGTAATGGGGGAAAGACAGTTCAACAGGGACAGCATGTACAAGCCTAACAGAAGGTAAGTACAGAGACTATGATTACCACCTGTTATTGGAAGTTTCCTCTGAAAGAATGAAAAGAGACAGGAACTCCCTGACATAAGAGTACAGTGAAAAAGACTTCAAGAAGTATTGATCTTGTCAAAAAAGTTAAAACACTCCATCTAAGCCTGCCTGAAAAATTCAAATACATCCTCAACAAAAGATGGACATGGAGCACTTTAATGGCAGTTTGGAGTTTACTCACAGAGTGAATTTTTGCCTTCACCAAGAAATGTCTTTCCAAACACAATTAAAATACATCTCAAAACTGTATATTTTAAGGATTGAAAATTGGAATCATATATCCCTGACAATTAGTGAGATTTAAATAAAGACATAAAACAAGGACAAGTTTTTAAACAAGAAATGAGGCACTATCTTTCTAAATCAAAAATCCAAAATACACCACTTGGGTAGGGCTATATTTAATGATTGTGAGGGATGGGAGAAGTAAAAATAAAAGGATTCAATCTTCCTTTCTTTCTAAATTGCACAGATGAGTTTAGAGTTGAGCTTTGAGCTACATGAGTAACATGCCCCTACACACTAATCGCTCTGGATTGCAGCTCCTTTTTCACGAGAGTGGTAAAGAGCGCTCCAAATATAAGCTGGGGGTGTTGCTCACAAGATAAAGAGAAGAAAGTTCTGATCCTTTATGTTGTAAAGAATTAATCTTTTCCAACCAGAGGTCTGTTTTCTCCCCTCAGCTGCTATGAAGTGAAGGTTTAGTCTCTGCAATCCTCAACCTCATAGAAATGTTTGTGTTTACCTGGGGAATTTGGCTAGAAGACAGTCAAACAATGGTGCTGATGACAGAATCAGATAGAATTCTAGTCAGAGTACTTCCGATTTCCAGAGAAAATGGAGACTGCAGCTGTTGGTCCAGTTTCCAGAAAGGGCTGGAAATTCAGGTTGTCCCCGTGTGGCTGGAATGTTATTGAGCCCCAGTAAAACTTTGGGTCCTAGAATTTGGTTGTTCTTTCTAGGTAGTAAGACTGAATGCTCTGTCACACAACATGGCCAAGTGTACACACCATGCATAGCTGCACCAGGAAACAACCAGAAGTTCCATGTTTAAATAGTTATGTACTTTCCCCTTCACATATCTCTTTCCATGGCTAATTTTAATCTCCATCCTTTGCCTATAATTAATTATAATTATACAAACTGTTTTCTGTGAGTTCTGTGAGACTTTCTAGTAAATTATCAAATGTGGGTGATTTAAGAGCCCCCTAAAATTATCATTAGTTTCAGATTTGAGGAAGATTATGGGTAAACAGTTCCTTTCAAGCCACATAGTTAGCTAAAAACGTCATCTTCAATTTGAGTACATAGAAACATAAATACCACAGAAACTTTGGATCCATCCTCTCATGTAGAGACACGTAATCACAAAAGAGGAAAAGAGAGGAAGATTTGGGCATATTTCTACCCTTCATAATCTGGTTTCTGGGACTTAAAAGAGGAGGATGACTTCATCTTTGTGACAGATATCTCCCATCCAAGAAGCAATGTCCTAAATCATAAGTGGTTTCCATTCCTATATGCTAGATATTAGCCAACAGTTGGAATCTTCTATTTTTCAGAAGGGAGACTGAGCCATACCTGGGGTGTTCCGGGCCTATTCCTGGTTCTGTGCTAATGAGCAACGCCTGGAGGGTCCCAGGTCCCACAGGACCACATTCAAAGTAAGTGCCTCAACCTTTGCACCATAGCTCCATCCACAAAATTGGGAATTTTAATGTCTTTCTTAAAGGCAATAAGGAGATTAAGTCACTTTTCAAGCATTCTTATCTATTATTTATGCCAAAGTTCCTATTCTTGATCATTTCTCACAGTAGCAGAAACACTGAGGCAGTTATCACCAGTTGCGTATAGCTGGTGCCATCTGAAAGTAAAAATGCTCTATCAAGGAGGTTTTAGTTCCATTTCGTAGGGTAACCAAGTATAGCTCAGCAATGCTAATACTAGCTCAACTCAACCAGACTGGGTGAGAGGCTGAGTCAGGAGGCCTCATTCATTTCAAAGCATGGACTTCCAGAGTAGCCCCAAGCTTTAAGGAGGTCAAGATGGAGAAATAGCCTCACAGTACCTTGTTGGTCTGGACTGTTACCATGGGAAATCATCTTTGCTTCCTCCAGAAATAAAAAGTCAAGCTCTAGATATACTGTCAGTAAATACTTACAAACTACATTTGCCCTCTATGTCTCCTGTCACTGACTTTATTTCTGCCTTCTAAATTTAAGTCATTTGGTTGTTCTCTTTCCAATTCAGCTTCTTTACAGTCCAATAGTGTGTTTCCCAAATCGACTGTGACTTCTCTGGACACCAATCCCCTTTCAGGGTCACCTCTATTGATTTACATGATTTGTTTTTAAATATGTCCCTGGGTCTTTAATTCAGACAGTAGCACAGATGGCCCCTGAATTTGCATTTTTAAGTTCCTACATAGCAACTAATTTGTAGTGAGCTCGCGTATGTAAAAGGTAGCTCTCTGTATTTGTAGAACCAAACTTAATTAATTTCATTATGTCTCTTTTCCTTGGGATGTGGGGAACCTTTTACTAGGAATGCCTCTGAGGTTTAATATTTTAAATGGTTTTTATAGCTATGAAATAGTGGCAGAGAGTGAGTTTCTATTCTTTGTAGATTAATTTACTCCACATAGTGCCAGGACATCTCCTCTCTCTCTCTCTCTCTCTCTCTCTCTCTCTCTCTCTCTCTCTCTCTCTCTCTCTCTCTCTGGTTTCTCTGACTTTTGATCATCCCATTAGTGCAAATCATCATCCTCATCCCAATTCCACCATCTCCTGTCAGCTGCTGCCTGCTGGCCACTCTTCGCCACCCACAAAGGGATGATTCTCCATTGTTTCATTGGTGGGGCTCTAGCAAATCCTGTAATGATGCCCTCAGCTTATCTACCAAAACCCTCATGTGGTTGCTTCTACAGTCTTAGGAACAGGAACTCATTCATTCTGAGCTTTTCATCTTTGATGGGCTCCTGGAAGGAGTCACTGGCTTTCTCTGCACTCAAATCTTCTAAATCTATTGATAAGTTTTTGGGTTTCTTTTGTCATTTCCTTCCAATATTTTGGGGACAAAAATGACAAATTGAGAACTCCACTATTACCTTATCTTTCTACTGTTTATTCTTTTTGGTCTCAATACAAAACAGTGATCTTACATTTACTTACATTCTCAGTGGCTTCCAAGAGTACATTTTGAAAATCTGAAAGTCTTGACTGTTTTTCTGCCATAACTAGCTTTTCTCTATGGTTATCATAAACCAACATAGTATAATGGTCTTAACATGTAGCCATCATGCCTCTAGCATCAACATTACCCAGAAACTCATAAAAAGGTAGGTGCTCAGGCCCCCAAACTGATATACCGACTTAGAAATGTATGCTTAATGAACAGTCCAGTTTATTTAAATACACTACTAACTTCTAATGTCAGACAGTGTTGATCTTACAAGAAGTGTTATCTGAATTAATAGATTAATATCATTGCACTTACTGAGTACTTCTTTGAAATGAGGATTATTTCTTTTTTTAAGTATTTTTATTATACCACCGTGAGATATACAAATAAAAAAGATATACAATTAAAAAGTTCATATTTGGGCTTTGGTCATACAGTGTTCCAGCACCCGTCCCTCCACCAGTGCCCATCTCCCACCACCAACGTCCCCAGTTCCCTCCCCCTTCCCCAGCCCACCTCCACGGCAGGTTCTTTATTTCTTTCCCTTTCTCTCTCTTTCTCTTTTCCTTCCCTCCAGACTATGGATTACAGAACATACATTAAAAGGTTGTCATGTGTATCCTTTTGCCTCTATTTAATGCTCAGTTCTAGGTTGGCATTAGTACCCTCGACAATTATTAGCACACTGTTCCATTTTCTGTCTTACCTAACCTCTGACTCCCACACGTTTGTGATAATTTCCACCTTTGACAAGACCTCCTGATATATGTTTCACTTGACCTTGGATATTGGTATCATAATATGTACATATATATTTATGCCATGCAAATAAATGCAGTCATTCTGTATCTGTCTCTCTCCTTCTGGCTAATTTCGCTCAACATAATCTTCTCCATGTCCATCCATTTATAGGAAAATTTTATAACTTCATTTTTTCCTAACAGCTGCATAGTATTCCATTGTGTAGATATACCAAAGCTTCTTTATCCAGTCATCAATTTTCGGGCACTCTGGTTGCTTCCAGATTCTGGCTATTGTGAATAATGCTGCTATGAACATAAAAGTAGGGATGGTGTTTCCGCTGCGTATTTTTGGTTTCCCAGAGTAGATTCCCAGGAGTGGTATGGCTGGGTCAAATGGGAGTTCAATTTCTAGTCTTTGGAGGAAAGTCCATATTGTTTTCCAGAAAGGCTGTACCAGCCGGCATTCCCACCAACAATGGATGAGTGTCCCCTTTTCCCCACATCCACGCCATCACTTGTTGTTCTTGCTCTTTTGAATATGTGCCAGTCTCTGTGGTGTAAAGTGGTATCTCATTGTTGTTATGGATTTGCATCTCTCTGATGATTAGTGATGATAAGCATTTTTTCATATGTTTTTTGGCCATTCGAATTTCTTCCCTTGCTGAAGTTTCTGTTCATTTCTTTTTCCCCATTTTTTTGATGGGGTTGTTTGTTTTCTTCTTGTAAAGTTCTACCAGTGCCTGATATATCCTGGATATTAACCCCTTATCAGATGGGTATAGGGTGAATATTCTTTCCCATTCTGTGGACTGCTTTTGTATCTTAGTCACTGTTTCTTTTGAGGTGCAGAAGCTTTTTTAGTTTCATGTAGTCCCATATGTTTATCTTTTTTTCTAGTTGCTTTGTTAGTGATGTTTCACCTTTGAAGATGCCTTTAGCTTCAATGTCGTGAAGGGTTTTTCCTATATTTTCTTCAATGTACTTTTATGGATTAAAGTCTGATATTGAGATCTTTAATCCATTTTGATCTGATTTTTGTGCATGGTGTTAGACACAGGTTGAAATGAGGATTATTTCTTACATAACATTGTGTGTTTACCTCATTTTAAGATTTTTTTAATGATTTTAATGGACCAATAAATGTAGAGTACTTAGATCAAGTCTAAAATACTATAAAAGCTATGAAATTCTCTGACATGGAGAAGAAGACATAATGTAGTGCCTTGCACACAGACACCTTGTCACCATATAAAGTTGGTCAAGCCCTTCCAGGAGAGATTCCTGAGTACAGAGCCAGGGTAGGCTCTGAGTTCAACTGGGTGTGAACCCAAACCAGTTTTTCTGACTTACTCTCAAATAGCAAGAAAAGCTGAAATAACAACAAATGGCAGAATAAAAGATATTAGTTGCTATTTCATTTTTTTGTGTTTCTGTTTAGGTCACCCAGCTGTGCTCAGGGATCACTCCTAGCAATGCAAAGGAGACCATATGGACTGGGGTGCTTGAACCCAGGTTTACCTCATGTAAGGCCAGAACCCTACTCACTGTAGTGTCTCCAGACCCATAGGCATTATTTCAAATATAACAGCTCATAAAATGTGAAAGAAATGCAGTTACCTTTCTTCAATTCCTTTAAATTCATTCTATAATTTTCGTTCAATATTTACTTTATTTTTTTGTGGGTTTTGGGTCACATCTGGCAATACTCAGGGGTTTCTCCTGACTCTGCATAAGAAATCACTCCTGGCAATTCTTGAAGGACCAATGGGATGCCAGGAATCAAACACCAGACAGCCACATGCAAGGTAAAAATCCTACCCACTGTACTATTATTCTGGTTCCACATTCTATATTTATTTCTATCACTGTATCACTGTCTTCCCATTCATCATCGATTTTTTTTTTCGAGCAGGCACCAGTAACATCTCCATATGTCCTGTCTCATGATAGTAGAGTCCAAGGGCATCTGCTCGCTCCAGGAACATAAAGAGCCTCAAACCATTCCATCAGGTCATGGAAATGAGATCTATAATTGTTACTAGTATTTGGCATATCAAATACAACACGGGTAGCTTGCCAGGCTCTGCCATGCAGACTCTTGACTCTTGTAGTCAAGTCTGATCTCCAGCATTTGTTAATGAACCACATGGCCACGAGCCAGGCTATGATAGGCTCTTCTGCTGGGTAGAGTTCTGAGGAGAGGGAAGTCTGGATGTGGAAAATGGCGGCCCTCATGGAGGTGGGGGAGGTCGTCTGGCACTTGTGAGGCTCTGCTGGGATAGCGGGCCAGGGCTAGAACCTGCCATCCCTCCCGGGTGCCTCATGAGTGGCTGCACACAGGGAGAGCCGGTAGCAGCTCTGCCCCATGTCTGAGAGTCTCTCACAGACCATAGAGGATGCTGGGGATCAAACCCGGGTCAGCTGCATGCAGGGCCCTACCCGCAGTACTGTCACTACGCCCCCATGCCTCTGAAGGACTGTCCTGACCCCCCAGTGCACAGGCCCAAGTCCAGGCTTGAGGGGAGGCACTACCAGTTATGCTCTTGGGTTTCTTTTTTCTCTTTTTTTTAAATTTTTGGGTCACACCAGGTGACGCTGAAGGGTTACTTCTGGCTTTTTCACTCAGGAATTACTCCTAGTGGTGCTCAGGGGGACCATATGGGATGCTACAAACCAGGGTTGGCCTCATGCAAGACAACCCTCCTGCTGTGCTATCGCTTCGGCCCTTTTTTTTTTTTTTGGTCACATCCAGCAATGCTCAGGGGTTACTCCTGGCTCTGCACTCAAGAATTACTCCTGGCGGGAACCATATGGGATGCCAGGGATCGAACTCCAGGTGGGCCTGGGCCGTGTGCAAGGCAGCACCCTCCCGGCTGTACTGTGCTCCGACCGGGCCTTGGGTCTTGACCCAGGACACACCTGCTCTTGCTCCTGGCTGAGCTGCCTAGAAGGGCGTCCTGAAGCAGCAGTCGACTCTGTCCACTGCCCGAGGGCTGGGTTCCTTCCCCGGGCCTGAGTTTGTCAAGTGACCGCTGATGGGCCCACCCTGAGTCCGCCCCTCTGCGTGCCAAGAGCTGCTGAGCTCTGAACCATGCCTGGGCATCATGGGCGGCAAGCCATGCCACTCACTCTACTTCACTGGCTACCAGAGTACCATTTATTTCTATAATCTAAATTAAAGATGGCACTGAACTATCTAAAAAAAATTCTAAACCAAGTCATTTGGTACTTCAAAGGAATGAACTGATTATGTGGAAATCGATTCTGATAGCCTGTCCAACAGTTCATCTGAGCAGAACACTTGCTAACTGGTGTTACATTTAGATTTCCCTCCAAGAATCATGCCACTAGCTGAGAAACAGAAGTGGTAACATGAAAATTCTTTTTTCTTCAAAAGCATCTGACCTGCATGAACTACCATATATCCCTGGAAATCACTTCTGAATAACTTATCTATTGAGAAAACTGCTCACTCATTCACATGAGGTAAATTTAGTTCTTCAAAGACTCCACTGCCTTCAGTAATGTAGGTAATTTGCTAAATCTTAGCTATTTACTCACATTCCATAAAATACTCACTTGCTTACTCTATCAGCATACTTGGAGATGAGGGCAATTGGAGATCTAGAAATAAATGATACCTTGATACTTCTGTACCCTGTGAAGTAATCACCTATGACTAATGACCCACACATCATGAAGAGCAAGTGTCATACTGGTGCTAGCACTTTCCCTAGAATTTTTTCACAAAAAAGAGGGAAGACAACAGATAACAGCTGGAAGTCTGCATCTTTACTAGTTTCTGTATGGAATATTCAAGAAAATGTATAACAGGCAAAAAATATATAATGTGCAACAGAAGAACCATCTGCTTCATTTTGGCTCACTTTCCCTTACCAGTTTCACAGAATATTCTAGTATCAAGCATCCTGTGAAAAACAGTAATATATGTTAAAAAAAAAATAGAAAAGACATGCTTTCCAGATAACGTGAAAGAAACATCTGGGAATTCGAAAATATCATCTGGCGCTGATCTTTTAAGTTTGATGTTGGTGGTTATTGGCATCATGGAAATTTGACAACAATAAAGTTAGGGCAGGTTAAATAAAAAATGACATCTTTGAGTTGGACAGATCCCTACTCAGGGTCATGTGATCCCATTCTTCCATTTCACCCCCATGAGCAGTGGGGGCCAAATTATGTGTCTGATCTACAAGTTTGAACAATTCTTAAAACACTATGAATTGACAAAGACCTGGGCTTAAATTTACCAATTTCACGCTCCTAAATTTTCCATAAACAGGGATGCACTTGGATTTTTCCACGATCTCTTCTAAACATTTGGGTGCTCAGAAGCTGAAGGTGATAACTGTTTTACTCATAAAGGCCTTACAGTGGAATAAAATAACACAAACACACACACACACACACACACACACACACACACAGAAGAGAAGGACCTGGAATGGAATGATGGTTTCCTATTACGAAGGCCAACAAGAACCCAAGAACTCAACAGGCTACAGTGCATGTTTTGCATGCAGGAGCCCTAAATTTTTAACCCTGGCACTACTTGTCCCCCCTGAACACAGCAGGGAGCAACATTGGAGCACTGAGTCAGGTGTAATTTCCCTTGTACTTATAGCCCTAAAAAAATAGAAATCAATACAAAATAAGGCCAATACAAGACAAGAGAAATGTCTTTATGTCTTTATTTCTTTGACAAGAGAAATGTACTTTATTCATTACAAGCAAATCTTAATTGATTTTAGTTTGTGTCAGTATTCTAAGAAACTTACATTAGCTCATATGATACTTATCATGATAACCTATAGCACAGGGAGGAATGTTTAACTAATGTTTCTTTTTTTAACTTTTAGAGATTTATAAGAAATTTGCTTCATAGTCTTGGATTTGAAATACTCATTTCCTTTTTTTTTAAAGTATTTTATTATACCATCGTGAGATATACAAATAAAAAGATATACAATTTAAAAGTTTGTGTTTGGGTTTTTGGTCATACAGTGCTCCAGCACCCGTCCCTCCACCAGTGCCCATCTCCCACCACCAACATCCCCGGTTCCCTCCCCCTTCCCCAGCCCACCTCCATGGCAGGTTCTTTATGAAATACTCATTTCTTTTTGCTTCAACTTCACTGTATCACTGTCTTCCCGTGCATCGTCAATTTGCTCGAGAGGGCACCAGTAACATCTCCATATGACCTGTCTCATGCAAGTAGAGCCCAAGGACACCTGCTTGCTCCAGGAACATAAAGAGCCTCAACCCATTCCATCAGGTCATGGGAATGAGGTCTATAATTGTTACTGGTATCTGGCATATCAAATACGACACGGGTAGCTTGCCAGGCTCTGCCGTGTGGATGCTTCAACTTACCTCTTTTGAAATCATGAGCTGTGACCTGACCATTTCCTTATTCTCAGGTAGGGCCTCCTATTTTCTCTCATGAACCAATCTCTCTAGTGGTGACCGTTATTGCTTCTCTACAGCCTTGGGCAAACAGACAAGGCATTCCCCCTACCCAGGCTAATTACAGGAATAGACACGAAAAGAGAGGCGAGGAGGGAGCAAACGTGCTCAATATAATTACAAACAACAACACACAAAGCTTCCTCCATCACTTAGTGTTGAAATGTATCCGTTCAAACTAATTAGTTTGGGAGGGAATGCTAATAAATCCTAATATTTCTCAAAGAGAAATGGCTTGTAATTTAATTTATATTAAGCTGTTACTGAAGTTTATGCTAATTAAATCTGGGCTTCAATAGCAATTCATCTCAGGAACAATCTGAAAATGTAAATAATGTAATAAAGCAAATAACTCTGCGTGCCCCCACCCACCCACTCCCGAAGCAACAGGTATCATTTAGCCAAGGAAGGCCTGACTTTCTGTACCTGAGAACCAAGGATGAAAAAAAAAATTGCTTCCTGTCTCTCAGAACGTTTGCTCTTTAATAAACAGAGTTATATTCTGCAGGTATTTATTTCCTTCGGAGAAGGGATCCTCTGTTTTAAATCTTGAAGGTTAGCTCTGGAGGTGTCTTCTTAGAACAAATGACTTGTCATGGACCGCCTGGGAAGAAGATGAACAGACAGCATGGAGGCACAAGGCAATCTCCAAGGACAAGACCGCTCCTGAAGGTGCGTCTCTGCATATGTATGCGGCTTTTGTCCTTCAGTCAAATTATCCTCTGGTCTTCATACAAGTGAAAAACTCTTAATGGGGTGTAATTTCCTCATTCACCCCTGTTCAACAATCCCCTAAGGGAAGGAAATGGACCCCTTATAGGCATGATTGTGGCTGTGTGCCGTTATCCCAGTCCAGGCATTTGAGGTTAGATAGCACTTTGGGTTTATTTGTTTTTTTTTTTTAATTTTCACAAAGTATTCCAAACATTTTAAAGTTTGAAAGCAGAAGAGATACTACAGTGGGTAGTATCTTGCATGTAGCCAGCCCAGTTTTGATTGCTTGCGCCCTGAATACTGCACAAGTAGCATCAAGAGTACTTGATTAAGCATCAAGCATCACTTGATCAAGCATCAAGCATCACTTGGGTGTGGCCCTCAAACAAACAAAATGTTTTAAAGTTTGAATAGAGTGTTATTTAGCTAAAGGAGGGGCTAAGGTTCATAATTGCAGTTTATGAAATAAAATATATGCCTGCCCAAAGCGATGATGCTTTGCTCCCTGTCTTTAGAGTCTTTCAACACAATATAAAAAAACTCCAACTCTTGGGTCTGCAGAGATAGTGCAGTGGGTAGGGTGCTTGTCTTGCACGTAGCCCAATGGGGTTGATTCCTGGCACTCTAAGCCCCACTGGATTGAGTCCTGAGGGAAGAGCCAGGAGTAAAACCTGAGCATTGTCATGAGGGGTCCAGAAACAAAACAAAAGCTCAGTGATAGGCTATAGTCAAATTTGCTCCAGAAAGAAGCAAACAAAAATCTGTGTCTTTCTTTGCAGCATCAAGATCTTTTATATTGTCACCCACTAGTCACACGACTAGGTCTTCTTTTCTGGAATCTGTCCACTTTCCAGTATTGCCAGGATCAAATGAGGTGACAGCCATTAGAGGCTGGTCTAATGCTGACTGGGGTGGGGAGTGGGGGGTCACACCCTTTCTGTGTGGGGAGACAGGGATGGAGAGTGCATGAGACACACCCAGCTGTGTTCAAGGTCTATACCTGCCTCTGTTTAAGGGTAACTCCTGGTGAAGGCTCAAGGAACACTATAATCTAAGTGTTCCTTGTTAAATCAACGTTAGCAGTGTGCAGGGCAAGGGCCTTAACACCTGCTCTATCTCCCAGCTCTAAATGTAATTCTTTTATATTAATTTATTTATTGATACAAGCCTAGAATTAAAATGGATTCAATAACAAAACTGCAATATTAAAATCTATAGATACAGAAAGCCAACCTATGTGAAAATTGTCAAATTGGATCTCAGGGTTGTTAAACCCTTGTCTCATAATTTATTGAGCTATTTGTTGCTTTATTTGGTGTACAGAGATCTATGATCTCGGTCAAAGAGTTGCCATGCAGTGACTGTGGGGAGGTGGGTGTGGTTTCCAGGGCTTTCAGAGGTTTGGAGGTTTGAGGGGAGGCTTCCCACCCCTTCAAAAAAAATAATACCAGTGTTTTCAGCCTAAACTCCAGGTACCTGACGTTATTCACAGATTGTCATCTCTGCAGAGAATACTCATGAAGAAGTGAGGTTGAGCCCTTGGGAGCTGGAGCAGTGGAGTGAGGGTGGTGCTGCTGGTCCTTTGTCTAGGCAGACACTGTGGCCCACCCACCTCCCCTTAGGCTCTCTGGAGCTGAATTGAATTCTTAAGAAACTTCTGGACAACAAAACTGAAGAACGTTAATGTCATTGGTCAAATTTGGATTCAAACTTGGGGTTCTTGACTCTGGACTCCAGATACATAACACTTAAGAGGAAGGTGGGTCTTCTGCCTTTGGGATTGATCACGTTCTCAGATAGTCCTAGGACGACTGCCCTGGCCCACAGCAGCAGCTTCCAGCTGAGAGCAAAACACTGGCCTGCACAGCTAAGCCACGGATTCTTCTTTTCCAGTCCTCTGCTCCATTTCTTTCCTCTCTCCTATTAAGTTTACAAGATCCATCATTTGCTGCTTTCAAGAGTCCCCCCAGAATGCTCCCTGTCCCCAGTGGATCTTTTCCTCACCTTTAATTCCCTTCTGCCTGACCACATCTATTACTGGAACACTTAATGATACATATTCAGACATCATTCCTGAAATCACTCTAGGGTTAGGGCTTTTGTGGTCAGAAGGTCACCATCTCCTTAAAAGCAGCTTGAATTTCATTTATTTTCTGGTCCTCCCCCAGAACCATCTGCTTGTCTTTGGATATATAATGATACTGAGCACTTTTTTATTATACAGGCACTGTACTGATCTTTCTATGGGGTATGCATTACATGTAATTCACTTCACTGAAATTTCCAGTACAATTACAATTTTTACTTCCATTTTAAAGAGGGAGGAGCTGAAATCCAGAGACTATACCAAATCCTAGACTACCTTGTCCAAGGTTGCTTACCTAGCAGGCATTGAAACCAGATAGCTGCATCTCCAGAGTTGATATCTCATCTCCAGGTCAGCGCTGCCTTTTTAAGGCACAAACAATTTACATTGGCCTTAAAAGACTATGAATCCTGGGCTACATAAAAATTCAAAAGCATACATGGGACAATTTGAGTTTAATCTTCATCCCAATTTTCAAACTGTGCCTAAGGATTTGGAATTTAACATATTGTGTTCCTTCCAAGCTATTCAACTGTTCCTTCAGTGGGTTTCTGATATGAATGGTCGAGTGAATGGAAGTTTCTAAACTCATACTTGGCATCATTAGGTTTTATTGCCCCTACAAGTTCTACTCTGTGGCATTTTGAATCTGATATCGGCGTGCATTATGGTTTCCTCTAATTAAAGCTGAACCTAGCAACAACTCTGCCAGGATTCTATGGTGTATACCTAATGAGAAAAACTTTCGTTAGCACTGACCCATCATTAAAAGCTTTTTCACTGCACCATAGACTACAGAGAAACATTATGTTGGTCTTACCTGACGTCAAATTTCTTGAGCATGACTGCCAGTATCAAGACATGCATCCCCAGCCATAAAATGTTAAAGATGTTATCAACACATTTATAATAACATTTGAAATACAGTCATATGACCTAACAATACCACATTGGTGCTTCTGCTGCAGGCCATAAAAACACAGTCTCAAGAAGACATGTACACCATTATTCATTGCTGCACTTGAGTGATAGCTAAGATATGGAACCAACATAGGTGTCCAACAATAAATGAATGGTTTATAAACATATGGTACACATACACAGTGGAATACCATGCAACTTCAAGGAATGATAAAATCATGCAATTTGCTGCAATACTGTTAGAACAGGAAGATACCGTGTTGAATGAAATAAGCCAGATGAAGAAGGACAAACACAGGATGATCCCACTTATATGTGGGATTTAAAGTTGTAAAGGGGGATACCTAGATCACTTTGACCCCAATGTTTAGAGAGGAGAGGAACAGAGAAGGAAAGAAATCATGGGTGAAAGAAGAGATCTGGAAGAAAAGGGTGAACAGGTATCAATGCTTCCATAAAACTGGTGATACAGATGTGTGGTATAGCCATGTATCCAAAATTCAGAAGCAACAACAATGAAAACATGAGGTCTAAGCTACAAGCACTGAAACACTGTAAAGATGGGTGGGGGGTTGGGATGAGGAGAAAATCTGTGAGCACTGGTGGAGGAAAGTGGGCACTGAGAGTGGGATTGGTGTTGAATTATTATATGATGCCTAAAACCCAACTATCAATAACTTTGTAAATCACAGTAATTTAATAAACATACACACAAATTATAGTCAGAAAAGAATGAGGACTGTGTGAATATAACACCGACACCAGAAAGAGTGAGAACAAGTAGCCAAGACGCCAGCACTGTGAAAATGAGTGTCTGAGTGAAAAATACAAGACTTGACATCGTCATAATCCATGGTTTTTACACTGATGCACTGGTGCTTAGAGAGTTAACCCAAATCAGCCATATGTGGCATATATTTGGGGTTAGTTCTAAAATACCCCATTTTCCCTCTCACATTTCTCATTTCTCCAAAATAATTATACAAACTACACTGCAAAGCCCAGAAGGGAAATTCAACTTTTATGAAGAAAACATGAAAAACCTTATGCAAGAAAAATAAGCTTAAATGTCTTTCCCCTTCACTTCCCTTGTTTCTCATCTATTTTAATTAAAATTCTCCATTTAGGGGACAAGTGCTTTCATATCCTAAGAAACTAACAAAAAATTTACCCTGTTCACAATACTTTCAAATCTCTTACTGTATTATTTCAGATTAAAAAAAATAAAAAGAATGGAAGAAAAAAAGAAAAGTATTCTACAAAATGGACAAAACAAAATAAAACAGTGATTTTAGAGGAATATTTTCACCTGTAGAATTATTTGCCTAATATTATATGTTGCATGTGTCCTTTTATTTACATAAGCATGCATTTATTGCTAATATCTCTCTGAACAGTCGAAGGTCACAGAGATGTTGTTTGAATCTTGTCAACAAGCAACTTTTCAACATTGGGAAGAGAACATGATCCTTTAATCCAGTTTCCAGCCCCCTGTTTTATCTATCTATCTATCTTCTAAAGCTTGGGGAAGAGCGCAGGTACATTTCATTCCCTATGGCTATTTTATCAGACCCGAACAACTGAAGAATCTGCCATCAGTACTCATCAATACACTAGCTCAGCTCTTCACACGCTACCTGTCTGAATGCAAGGTGCCCTCCCAATGGAAAACCAGCAGGACAGTTCTACTGTTCAAGAAGGGAGACATTCATGACATTGGCAACTATCGCCCCATCTACCCATTGTTCGTCATCTACAAGATGTTCACTAGAGTCATCCTGAACAGGATTGGCAGAACTTAGATGAAGGACAATCATGTGGAGCAACCTGGCTTCCGAAAAGGATTCAGCACAATCGACCATATCCACACAGTAACCAAGATCATTGAGGTTTGTAGGGAGTACAAGAGGCCGCTCTGTCTCACGTTCATTGATTTAAAAAAAAAGTCTTTGATTCTGTGGAGACTGAAGCAGTCATCGAAGCCCTAGCCAAACAAGGTGTTCAAACCCAATATATCAAGATCCTTCACGAGCTCTATTATGCATTCACCACCAGGATCTCACCATTCTACAAAGAAGTGATCATTGATGTCAAAAGAGGGGTTCGACAGGGTGATACATTTCACCAAAACTCTTCAGCGCCACCCTCAAGAACATCATGTGACAATTAGAATGGAAAGGAATGAGAGTGAAGTTAGATGGTCGGCAACTACACCACCTCCGCTTCGCTGATGACATCGTTCTAATAACACCAAACATTAGCCAAGCAGCACAAATGCTGGCTGACTTTGACCAAGAATGTGGAATGATAGATCTACAGCTGAATCTCAACAAAACTATGTTCATGAAAAATGAACTAGTTCCAGAGGCCCCATTCACTCTCAATGGAACAACCATCTCTGAATGCAGCAGTTATGTGTACCTAGGTCGAGAAGTCAACATGATGAACGACCTAAAACCTGAGCTGCAGAGGAGGAAGAGAACAGCATGGAATGCCTTCAAAAGCATCGAAGAAATAGCGAAAAAGACAAATAACCTCCGGCTCCAGGCACATCTCTTCGACCCTACTGTTCTCCCTGCATTGACATATGCCTCAGAGACCTGGGCCCTAGGAAGCAGGATGAGAACACTATTCTGGTCTCCCAAAGAGGAATAGAAAGAGCTATGCTTGGAATATCACGCGTCACTCAAGTGAGAGAAGGAATCTGGAGTTCCGACCTCTGTCACTCTTCCAGAGTCAGGGGCGCTGTCTCGTTTGCCAAGGCATTGAAAATCAGATGGGCTGGACATGTAATGCGATTTGGAGATGACCACGGGACTAGAGCCGTTACTGACTGGATCCCATGGGATATCAAAAGATTACATGACCACCCACCTACAAGATGGTCAGACTTCTTTGTCAAGACCATGAACGAATGGTTTGAGGCTCTTAGTATTCCTGAAACAACCAGATGCCATTGGGCTGCACCGGCACGTGATAGGGTCAAGTGGAAATGTTACTGGCGCCTGCTCGAGGAAATCGATGAACAACAGGATGCCTAGTGATCTAGTGATCTAATGATGGCTATTTTCATGTTTTGATTAAATCTGAGGGAATATCGTATTCTAAATAAGACAGCAGTTTGTGGTCAAGTTTTCAACAATTCACATATGATAATATTACTACTGCTACTAAAAGACAAATATTCAGGGAAGATCATTTTTCTCTTCAAATTATCACCATGTAACTTGGAGATATTCATCTCTCATTGGATGACTGAACAGCTTTGTAATAGTTTATCTCACGGTGGTTCGATAAAAAAATTAAAACATAAATTTTTTAAAATATCCATCTGTGTCCATTCATTTATATAAGGGTAACTTTCTCATTAATTGCTGAGAGAACTATTGCATATATATTCCACAAACCGTCAGAATGCTTCTGGAAAAATACCCATTATCACTTGAACTTTTCCAGAGTTTTCAGTAGAATGATCTAACTTAGTTTTTATAAAAATGACACAAGAGAAAGTATCATCCCACATCTTCACTGTGTCACTGTCTTCCCGTTCATCATCAATTTGCTCGAGCAGACCCTAGTAACATCTCCATATATCCTGTCTCATGCTAGTAGAGCCCAAGGGCATCTGCTTGCTCCAGGAACATAAAGAGCCTCAATCCATTCCGGAATGAGGTCTATAATTGTTACTGGTATTTGGCATTTCAAATACATCATGGGTAGCTTGCCAGGTTCTGTCGTGCAGGTAGCATAATCTTGTAGTCATCTCTAAGTCCAGCATTTATTGATGAACTGCGCAGCCACAAGCGGCCGCGCAAGCCGGGCTGTGATAGGCTGGTCTACTGGGTGGAGTTCTGACGAGAGAGAATTCCAGATGTGGAAAATGAAGGCCCTCATGGAGTGGGGGGTTGTCTGGCTTGTTGCAAGGCTCTGCTGGGGTGGCGGGCCAAGGCTAGAACCCACCATCCCTCCTGGGCGCCTAGTGAGCAGCGGCTGGGCACAGGGAGAGCCAGTAGCAGCTCTGCCCCATGTCTGTGAGTCTCTCATCTTATAGATTAAAAATTTAGTATAAGGGACCCAAGCAATAGCACAGCAGCGAGGGTGTTTGCCTTGCATGTGACAGACCGGGATGGAACCGTGACATCCCATATATGATCACCAAGCACTACCAGTAGTAATTCCTGAGCAAAGAGCCAGGATAAAGCCCTGAGCATCACCTGGTGTGACCCTAAAAGCAAATAAATAAATAGGATGGATGGACGGACAGATAATGAAAATTTAAGTGTAACAATCCACTGTTTAGTGTCAGAGTTGAGCGAAAATGCTAGACTCCAGATCCCCTGACCAAATACCTTTGCATTGTTCCCTAACAACATGCTATTTTTCTTTTATTATGTGTTTTTTTTCTTGGGCCACACCTGGAGGAGTTCAGGGCTTCCTTCTGGCTCTCTGCTAAGGACCAATCCTGGTGGAGCTAAAGGAAACATGGTGTGCTGAGAATCGAACCTGGTTGTCAAGCTCCCTACCATGATACAATTGCTCTGGCTCAGAAACATAGATTCTTACAAGAATGTATAAGAATATAAGGTGTAATGGTCATAGTAATATTTTGGGGGGCTTTGAATCTGAGCTACACCAGTATGCTCAGAAGCTCTCTGTTTGGGGGGTCACTTCTGGCAGTAGTTTGGGGACCATGTAGTGCTAATGATTAGAACCTAGGCTGTCCAGGCAAAGCATGCTCTTCAGATTATTGATCTATATCTCTAGCATGGTCACAGTAATTTTGATGAAGTCTTTATACTCTATTTAAAACTACAAAGGTGTCCAAGAAAAGTCCACAGACCACTGGGTCTGATTACCTTTGGACTCAGACCTACTGTAAATTGCAGCATATAACAAAAGTGAAGTTTCAAGCCATAGCCCCGAACTTCTGGCCTTGTCTGCTAGTGAGGCCAACACACCTGTTACAGCTACAATGGCACACTGCCATGTTTTGCAATAGTCAGAAGTTCAGTGTCATGTAAAAGACTTTGGTCCCCAGTGCTGAGATAATGAGCTTGTTCCTTCTTGGTGATTTATGGGATGCAGATGAGAAATTGGCTGATTGAGGCTTTGGAAGATGAAAGTTTTCCGCTCTTGGCAGTAGTAGCCGTACCCTGGAGAACATGGTTTAACTGCTCCAGTTCCATTACTGCCATCAGAAAAAGTTGAATAACAAATCATGCCAGGTGAACATAAATAATATTTCTTTCACTCAAATTGCTGTCTGCAGAGCACTCTGAACTTCTTGCTAAGCCAAACTACAGTCTTCCAATAAATAGTTACTGGCATATTCTAGAGTCTTGTCTGTCCAGAACAAGTAGCTGTCCCCAAATACTACTGGCCCCGGATTTAGTTTTCCTATGCTTATGTTTAGTTCTCTATGTAGCCTATTAGCCATGAGCATATTTTTCATTCACTTATTGTAGTTCAATTAACAACTAAAATTTGCTAGATTGAATAATTTTAGGGTATCAATGTTATATACCTGATATTAATGAGTACCAGATTGTTTTATAGCCTTTGCTTCCAAAAAGTATTAAATAAATCCTTCTATCCAAGAGAATAACCACCAACCATAAGGGACTATTCAAACTTGAATTTAAATTAAGAAAAGTTACACAAAACTTAAAGTTTAGTTTAAGTCATACTAGTACACTGCAAGGGATTAAGAGGCCTCTGTGGTCAGTGGCCACCATATTAAACAGCATACATGAAATGTATTCCATCACTGCAGAAAGTTTATCGGACTAGCCTTTTCTTAACCCACAAAAGTAGAATTTTCCTTTAATCACACTCTTAGAATATGAAAAAAAAATTCTTTTTCTACTTTTGAAGAAAAAATTAAAAGAAACTATGTTGTGAGTTTGCTAAATGTTAAGCATGTGTTCTTCGTTCACCCAAATATTTTCAAATAATTGCCTTGAAACAGTTGAAGAAGTCTTTAATTTGGGGCCTACTATCTGTGTGGCCATTGGCATTTCTTTTCTTTTTTATATTTTATTATACCACCGTGAGATATACAATTACAAAGATGCTCATGCTTGGGTTTCAGTCTTGCAGTGTTCCAGCACCCATCCCTCCACCAGTGCCCATTTCCCACTACCATGTCCCCAATTCCTCCCCCTCCCTTAGCCTGCCTCTATGGCAGTTCTTTATCTCTTCTCTCTCTCTCTCTCTCTCTCTCTCTCTCTCTCTCTCTTTCTCTCTTTCTCTTTCCTTCTCTTACACATTGTGGATTGCAATACATACATTTAGAGGTTATCCTGTGTATCTATTTTCCTGTATTCAATGCTCAGTTCTAGGCTGGTATTATCACTTTTGACAATTATTAGCACACTGTTTCCTTCTCTGTCTTACCAAACCTCTGACTCCCACACATTTGTGGTAGATTCCACCTTTGACAACACCTCCTGATCCATGTTTTGCCAGACCTTGGATATTGGTTTCATAATATGGCCATTGGAATGTCTAAGAACATCTCCACAGCCATTCTCTTCACTCTAAAAGATTTAATAACATTTCATTGAGAACTTTAATATACCTGCAATAGTTATAGAAGTTGTCTCTATGGATTTGACCGTCTACACGAATCTCATCTGTGAACACTTTTTCTTTTTACACAGCTTCATTAAATTTTATTTTTAAATTTTAGTTATTATGACTTGCAATTTTCCAACACTGTCCATGTCAGGGTTTTATGCACACAACATTAGAACATCATTTTAGTGCCTACTTCCCCACTAGTGTTTGAAACTCCCCCTTGGAATCTCCTCTCCCCCTTCTAGGACCCACCTCTCCATCCCCATGTCCCTCCCCTGTCTCATTGTCCTGGTAAGTTATGTAGATCATTCTTAGAATCTGTTATTTGAGGCCATTTGTTGTTCTCTTACTATGAGCTTGTATATTCCACACATGAGAGATCATTCTGTATCTCCTTCTGGCTAACTTCACTAGCACTATAACTTCACTGGAATTATCCTTCAATTCCAGCCACATAGTGACAAACTGCATGATTGTGTCTTTTCTTCTAGCAGAATATTTGTAATATTTTGTTACAAATATAGACCATAGTTTCTTTATCCAGTGATGTAGTCTTGGACATCTGGTTTGTTTTCATATTTTGACTACTATTAATAGTGCTGAGAATAGGGAAGAAATAGATAATTAGTGCTGGAATAGAGGATGACTACAAAGGGAACAGAGGAATGCAAATTTTCTGAGTAGAGTTTTTTGGCCCATGAGGCAGATGTCCATAAGTGGAATTGCTGGGTCATATGGAAGCTCAAGCCTTAGTCATTTAAGAGGTGTCATACTGATGTCCAAAAAGGTTGAACCAATCCATACCCCAGTAGGGGACAAGGGTTCCTTTATTGCCCAAATCCACACCAGCACTGGTTGTTTTCAGTCTTTGAGGTATGTGCCAGTCTCACTGATGCGAGGTCATATCTCCCTGTTTGTATATTTCTCTAATAATCAGTGGTACATACCACTTAGTTTTTGCTTTTTTTTTTGGGGGGGGGTCACACCCAGCAGTGCTCAAGGGTTACTCCTGGATCTTCACTCAGGAATTACTCCTGGTGGTGCTCAAGGTGACCATATGGGATGCCGGGATCGAACCCAGGTTGGCCGCACGCGTAAGGCAAATGCCCTATGCGCTGTGCTATCACTCTGACTCCCAGGCCACTTTTTATATACACCTTAGCTCTCTATATGTCTTTTTCTTTATTTTTTTCTTTTATTTTTTCTTTTTTGGAGTCAAATCCTTTGGTGCTCCAGGGTTACTCCTGGCTCTGCACTCAGAAATTACTCTTGGTGATGCTGAGGGGACAATAAGGATGCTGGAGATCAAACCCAGCACCCCATTTGCAAGGTAATTACCCTACCCATTATCCTATTGCTTCAGATTTGTTTTCTCAATGAATTTTTATTTCATCTCCTTTCCCTGTTTTTTGAATGGGGTGGTTGTTTGTTTCTTGTTAAACAGTACTTTATATATTTTGGTAATTTTGTCATCACTTTGTCATCAAATGGGTAGTTTAGCAAATAATGCACTTTTTTATCCTGGCTCTGCACTCTGAGTCCATAGGGTTTTAGGGAACAAACCTGGGTCAGTTCCATGCAAAGAAAGCACCCTACACACTGTACTATCTCTCCAGTCCTGGCCATCAATCCTTTGTAGTACAAAAGCTTATTTTTTTGTTGGATCACACCCAGCAATGCTCAGCCATTAATCCTGGTTCTGCACTCAGGTATTACTCCTGAGGGAGCTCAGGAGATCATATAGGGTGTCAGAAATAAAAGCTAATTTGGCCACATGCAGGGAAGAACTTTGCTTGATGTACTATCTCTCTGGTCCCATGCAATGCTGAAGCTTCTTAATTTGACATAGCACCATTCGTTTATCTTTGCTTCTGTCTGCTTGGCCAGTAGAATTGACTTGTTGAAGATTACTCTGATTTCAATGTCAGGAACGGTTCTATGTTTTTCCTCAATATAATTTATTGATTCATGTTTTGTATTGAGGGCTTTAATCTATTTTGAATTGATTTCTGTTCAGAGTATGAGATAGGGATTTTAGATTTTATTATTTTTATGTGATTGTTCAGTTTTCCCAACATTATTTGTTGAAGAGTTATACTTCACTCTATTTCATGTTTTGAGCTTATTTGTTGAAAACATGCTGACTGGGCATGTGGATATGTCTCTATTCCACTCATCTGAGTCTATCTTTATACCAGTGCTACACTGTTTTGTGTACTATAGCTTTGTAATATAATTTAAGGTTGGGAAAAGAAAAATTTCTCATATTTTTCCTAAGATTGCTTTGACTATTCAGGGATTTAGTACTCCATATATATGTAATCAGTGTATGGGGCTGGAGTGTACTATCACTCCAGCCCCATACATGGGTTGGGCACTTTCACTGCATGGACTGAACCTGAGCTAGATCCCAAGTGTCCCATATGGTCCTGAGAGTTCATCAGGAGTGATATCTGAGCACAGAGCCAGGAATAAGCCCTGAGCACTGCCAGATGGACCCTTCCCGCCACCCCCGCAGAAAAAAAATTTTTGAACAGTGATTGGTCCATGCCTTTAAAAAATATCATTGAGGGGCGGAGCGATGGCCCAGCGGGTAGGGCGTTTGCCTTACACTCGGCCAGCCCATGCCGGCCCGGGTTCGATCCCCAGCATCCCATATGGTCCCCGAGCACCGCCAGGAATAATTCCTGAGTGCAGAGCCAGGAGTAACCCCTGTGCATCACCGGTGTGACCCAAAAAAGCAAAAAAATAATAATAATAATAAATAAAATAAAATAAAATAAAAATAAAAAATATCATTGGTATTTTTGTTTGTTTGGGGACCAAACACAGTGATGCTCAGGGCTTACTTCTGGCTCTGAACTCACAGATTATTCCTGGAGGGGTTCAAGGAACCATATGCAGGTCAGGGATGATGCATGTGTCAGCTACTCAGGTGCAAGGCCTATGCCCTACCTGCTGTACTATCTCTCTACCTCACACAAAATGTCATGGATAATTTTATAGGAACTGCATAGAATCTGTGTAGTACTTTGGGTAGAATTATAATTATCATTTTAACCATATTAATCCTTCTAGTCCATGGCCAAGGGTTCTGTTTCATTTTTTTGTGTATTCTTTCATTTCTTTTGCAATGATATATAGTTTTCATTTCTTTAGTGTCTCATCTCTTTGTTTATTCCAAGGTATTTGATAGCTTTGGGGTGCAGTTGTGAATGGGATGGGTTCCTTTGTTTTTCTTTCTTCTATTACAACCTGTCACCTCTCTGCCTTTCTTGGAAATTCTTCCACAGCTCCTCCTGCTGGAATGCACATAGCAATTTCTTTCTGTCTGCCTTTACAGTTTTCTTTCCACAGTGCTGAAGTTCAGCTAGGACTGACCTGGGTCCATAGCGATGTCTCCAAGTTCAGCAAGTGCTAGAGAAATTCCAGGGGAACAAAGGAGGGCATAGTAGCTATGACTGCTCAAGTGCAGTTTCTACAAGAAGCACAAGGAAAACAAAAAACACAGGAAAGAAATAAAAGCTTCAAGGTACTTAGAATAGCATAGGGAGTAGGGATACAGAATCTGGGACCCATATACTCAAATTGTCTTCTCAATTTCATTACTTTCTTGAGCAAATAATTTCTCTAATCTCCATATGTCCTGTCGCGAACTAGTGTAGCCCAAGGGCATCTGCTCACTGTGGGTCTGGAGTGTCTCTCTTCCAGTGTTGCTGGCTGTGATAGTTGGGAGCTCCAGGAATGCCCACGGACATGGAGGTGGAGCAATGGGAGGAGGAACCCAAATCCCTGCTCCAAGTCCAGCCAGTGTGCCCTCTCTCCCCCCAGCCCCCACACGTGTGAGCGAACCCTAGGAGCTATGTTGGACCAGCCAGGGAAATCTTAAAGGGGGTTAAGATTTGAGTCCTAACCAGGTACATCAATCCAGGTTTGATCTGTGGTACCACATGACCTCCAGATCTTCACATCCTCAAGCACTGGCACTGAACTGCCAGCCCAGTTGGCCCAGTACCACCAAGAGTGGTTCCCAGGGCCCCTGAGTACCGATCGGGAGCCCTCTCCACCACTTTACCAAAAAACAGCATTGTAAGGATTTGGGAGATTGGTAAGAGTTATTTTATCCACTTATAATGCTTTCCCTCTTATGCATTTTTCTTTTTCCATTGATCCAATATGCCTTAACATTTAAAATAAATGTGTATATGTGAATATATATGAGTATTTTTCCCTTATGGATTTTCCCTGTACTTGAGTATGACATTCACAAGAGCAAGAATATCTGTGTCTCAATTTTTTAATGGATTTCAAACACAACAAAGGATGCTAGATGCATCCTAGGTGCTCAGTAACTGATTTTTTGAGTACATGAATAACTGAACGTAAGCACCTAGACTCACTGTAAATTCTCAGTAGCTGCCACAATAATTTGTTGACTCTCACTACTTAAATCTTGTTTGGATTCCCAGAAGTTCCAAGTTTCCTAATAATGAGCTCACATCTTTCTTTGCAGCACTTGATGCCACTATGTGTCATAACTCTGTATCTGTGGTTCTTATTTTGTCTATTAGAATAAAAGAGGAACAACTCAAGTATTATCTTCAGCAACTAAAGGTCAGGCCACTACATGCAGTAAAGAGAACAGGTTTTTGAATTAGACAAGTTTGAACACACAGCTCAATGGCTTACTGGGTACCTTCAGGCAGGTAATTGTAAGGAAGCCTACTTTTCCTCATCAGTTTAAGGAGTGCTTAACAACTGTTATGTGCTCTCCCATTGAGAATTAAATGAGATACTGCTTATACCACACTTAGCTCAGAGCCTACCATACAACACAGAGGGAAAAAAAATGTTAGTTCTGTTTTCTTATCATTGTCTCTCTCATGGTATTTTGCAGCGTGCCTTCAGTAAAAGCAATCAGTAGAGAGAAAAATCACTAAAACTAATGCATCTCAGTATTGACCTGAAACAACCTCACGTTTCCCACAGTGCTCTAATGTTCTCTCACTCTGCCCTGCCTTGCCCTTTGTTCTCGGCCCTCCAGGCCACAGAGTTCCAGTTTCCCCAGTGGACTGAGTACGTCAACCCTCACACTGCCCCGTTCACTCTCATGAACTAAAGCTGTCATTCTTACAGCCCAGTGGAGCTGTGTGACTATTCAGGCTGGTTCTCCGCTGCCTGGTCAGAGATCAGGTCAAACAAGAGAGGAAGGGATTAGCTGCCAAGGACTTGCTGCATTTTAATGCCTGATTCCTGGCCCATATTTATGCTAAGGGACAACAATTACAACAATATGACCTTGCATAACAAATGGATCTGTCAAACCAAGCCTTGCAAAATGACTTGCGTAAATTCAAACTAAACTTGTAATCTTGCAACACAACACTGTTATACATACACTGGTCTAGCAAAATCATTTGTCAAAATGGAAAGGACAGAGACACCTTCATTCTTTTTTTCAATCATTTGTTCCCTTACTGTTCAACACCATTTTATAAGAGCTGTTGTACTTTCTTTTTATTTCTTTTTGGGTTACACCCGGCAATGCTCAGGGGTTCCTCCTGGCTCTGTCCTCAGGGGTTCCTCCTGGCTCTGCACTCATGAATTACTCCTGGCGGTGCTTGACGGATGCTGGGGATCGAACCCGGGTTGGCCGCATGCAAGGCAAATGCCCTACCCACTGGACTATCGTCTCCCATCCCAGATGTTGTACTTTCAAGATGTTCACAGTATAGAAGTGGCAGGTACTGAAAAGTCAATGTTCCATATAGAACACACCAAATCCAAAACTCACAATAGGTTCTGAAAAGACCGACACCTTATTCTGTTTGGACTGCTGTAACAAACTACCATAAACTGGGTAGAACAGCAGGAGTCTATTTCTCACAATTTGGAGTCTAACAACCCAATATTGAAGTATCAGAAGATTCAATCTGGTAAGATCATGTTTCCCTAGGTCATAAATGTCTTCTCACTAAGTCCCCACAAGGCAGAAGAGATAAGGAAGTTCTAGCATTTTCTTACAAGGACACAAAACCTATTTTCAAAGGCTCTGCCCTTTGTACCTAAGTACCACCCATAGAAATTACCTCCTAATTAAATCCCTCGTTACTTTCTACCTCCCAGGACAGATAGCAGGAAAAGTTATCAAGAAAATTTCCATGGTTGATGGGTTCTTGTAGTGTGGATGAAACGAATGACAGTCTTTTCTTTTCTTTTCTTTTCTTTTCTTTTTTACTTTTTGGACCGACCAGTGATGCTTCGTGCTTACTTCTGTCTCTGTGCTCACGATTCACTCCTGGTAGTGTTCAGGGAACCATATGGAGTGCTGGGGATCCAACCTGAGTCAGCCACATGCAAAGCAAGAGCCCTGACTTCTGCACTCTATCTCAGTCCCTCAGAATGAGTCTGGGAAAGTATGGCTCATCCAGGAGTAAGCTTTGAGCACTCCAGATGTGTGCCCCCAAGCAAATACACAACACAAAAGTATAGCTTCTGAGAAGCAGGTACATTTATCCAAGTCAGAGAGAGCACAAACACTTGAGCAGTAGAATCCAGAAACTTCTGCAAAGGCAGAGAAGCAGGCTTCTTAGAAGACAAGTACGGGTTTTACCTTTCTGCCATGGGGGATAAGAGGGTTGTAGTGTCCAGGCTGTGATATGAGGTCTCTGTTTTCTTCTTTGTCCATAAGTTGGGGAGAAGGGTCTGCTGAGATTGAAAAGCATTTGCTCAATTTCCCACCCTGCAGCTCCCACCTGGCTATTACCCAGAGGCTGTTCCCAACTGGAAAAGGACCCTGAACTAACTCTTCATAGTTGACTAAAATCTAGTAGTAGCTGTAACACTATCATATGAGGGTTCATAACAGTGAATACTGGGGATTGTAACAGTGAATTTAAGGCAAACACAGGCCCAGCACCTGGGTCAAGGGATTGGAAAATAGGAAGAAATGAGGCATTTTATAACTTCCCTCAGTCATCTAGGTAACTGTCTCATCTTGGCTCTGTCAGAGCAGGCTGGAAGAGTCCTCCATAGACAAAAGGACACACATGATTTGCTTTCCTCTCCTAAGTGACAGACTGTCTAGGAAAAAATGGGTCTAACTGGTTTTAACCACTTTTATATATTGCTATTGCAACCAATTGCCACAAATTCGATGGCTTGAACCATTTTTGAAAAAGAAAAGAATGTGCTTGACATTTTAGGATCTTACAATAAGGGAAGCCAGAATCTGAAACGGATTTTAAGAGGCTAAAATTAAGATGTCCACAGTATTGTTTCCATTCCAGAGTCTTAGGGAAAAATCTGTTTCCTTGTCTTTTTTCCAGTCCATAGGGGCTATCTGTCTTTCTCAGTCCATTGCTCTCTTCCAACTCCAAAGCAGGTCTGGTCATTTTCTTTTCACCCCTAGTACTGATTATTCTTCTCTTCCCTCTACATTTGAAAGACCTTGTGATTACAGTGGGAATACACAGAAAATCTGGGAAAATCTTATTTTAAGACTAGCCGATTACCAGTCTTAATTCAATCTAAACCTTTACCTCCCTTTCACCATATTATTTAATACATGCAAAGGTTCTGGAGATTTGGATGTGGATATCTTTGGGGACTATTAAAATCCCTACCACATTTACAGAGACTTTGCCTTCACACTGTCATTAATACACTCTAATAATTTGGAAAGAAAGAGCGGAAATACTTCTAAATTTCTTAGAGCAGGGTGATTTTAAAATTTCTAAGCCTCTAATATTCCTAGCAATATGGCTGTGGGCCAGAATATAGGCATGTAATGAGAACAACATAATCCCTGAGAGAAGGACCCAGATTTCCATATTTTTAAAATTGTTCCAGTGATTCCAGTGGGCAATCAACTTTGAGAACAACTGTTTTAGGCTATTGGATAGAAGGAGTTATTCATTAGAGTTGGGTTGGAAGCAGAACTACGTCTCAATACCAAAGTCTCAGAACATAAGGGTTACTGTTGCCAACTGGCACTCTCATCAGAAAGCCCTAAGAAAAAAGAATGTGACTAGGGTTCCATACAAGAAGCTTCCTGACTAATCTTTCTATTTCAAATGACTAGTCCTCTATGCTTCTTCATATATCTTGCTCAGTATCTGACTCCAGACTGGGAAAACTCTTGGAAAATTGAATAAAATATGCCATTCTAATAATATAAGTAACTTTCTCCCCACACTTCCCATTTCTTTGCTGTTGTTATGACGAACAGGATCACAAATAGCCTTGGTCATGGTGGTGCCTACAGTGGTCACACATCAGTTTGTCATGCTCTCTCACTCATGGTGTCAAGAGGTTGGGACCATGACCTTTAGTAGTAAAGTTTCCACATATTCTCTTAGCTATGGTTGTAATGCTAGTCAGGATGGCAGCACTCTTCAAATCATGCAGGTCAGGGTGATAGCACATGGTCTACGCATCTTTATCCTGAGTTACTCATCCACCCCTGGCTGTGATGTGGTTGAAACAACTTGTAGCACCAGGAATCTCAGACAGCAAATTTCCAGGCACACAAATCAGAGTTGCCAGGATAGCACTGGTACCTGGGGCAGCACCAGAGATAGAATTAATGCCTGCAAGGAAGGTATTTTAGCCATTAAGCCATCTTCCTGACTCCATATGTCAGCAACTTTTTAATGGTTGGGAAGCCCAAACCCTTGAATCATGGATAATTTTTTCTTTACTTCTACCACTCCTTCAAGAGACTCTCAGACATGGGGCAGAGCTGCTACTGGCTCTCCCTGTGCCCAGCCTACTCACTAGGCACCCAGGAGGGATGGCGGGTTCTAGCCCTGGCCTGCCACCCCAGCAGAGCCTCGCAACAAGCCAGACGACCCCCCCACTCCATGGGGGCCGCCATTTTCCACATCCGGAATTCCCTCTCATCAGAACTCCACCCAACATACCAGCCTATCAGCGCCCGGCTCATGTGGGCTGCTTGCGGCAGCACAGTTCATCAATAAATTCTGGACATAGAGATGACTACAAGAGTATGCTACCTGCACGGCAGAGTCTGGCAAGCTACCCATGTTGTATTTGATATGCCAAATACCAGTAACAATTATAGACCTTATTCCAGAATGGATTGAGGCTCTTTATGTTCCTGGAGTAAGCAGATGCCCTTGGGCTCTGCTTACTCAGGAGCATATGGAGAGCAGGACATATGGAGATGTTACTGGGGCCCGCTCGAGCAAATCGATGATGAATGGGAAGACAGTGATACAGTGATACTCCTTCAATCTTCTGGTAATCATTTTACTAATTAGTTTTACTTTTTTTCAATATATACTAGGTCTAAGTATTTTTTTCAACTCTTCCTCTATGTTCACATTCCTTAAAGTCTCATCTTATGAAAGTTTTTTTTTATTGTAGTCCCCTCTAGTAAAATTTTCTTTGAAAGGGTTCAGAATATACCATTCCCAAATACTCTAAGTTTGGCAAAAGTATTTTTTTCTCTTGGGTTTAAGGTCATAGCCAGTGATATGGGGAGTTGCTCCTGGCTCAGTTCTCAGGGGATTATGTGATACTAGGAATTGAACCTGGCTACTGCATTGCAAAGCATATGCAGAGTCTGTTGAGCTATCTTTCTACCACTTGAATATATTTTAGTTGAAGGCAATTATGAAGCAGATGTTAGAAAATTCTCAGCACCTCTGCCATCTTCTCAGCCAGCTACTTCCCCATCTTCTGAACTTTTGCTTGCTCCTCTACCTATGACAGTTGATTACTGGCTGACCTCCTGAAGCCTTATTACTCTTCCCGCTATCCTAGAAACTTTTATGCTTAACCACACCTCCGTTTTATCAGCCAACCACCTCTTCTTCTTCTGAACTGCATATGGAGCCACGTAACATCTATAGCAGGGCTAACTGAAAATTCACGCTCAGTTCAGCACAAGTATAAGAAACTCAGTGTGGAAGATGTGTAGAACCCCACCAAGCTCAATGAGTGAAAGTAATAGCACAGAAAACTTCACCAATACCAAGCAGCTCCGTGAACTCTTAGTGACTAGTGATACCATATTCAGGTTATTTAATGAGCACAAGGGCGACAATGGCGCAGTTGGTCAATGAAGTTCACATAATTTATACCCAACTAGCTCATACAAAGCCTATATATATAGTTTTTCTCAAGGGAGAGCGCAATAATTGGCAAGTACTTTGATTGACACATCCTGTTACAAGTCTTAGCAAATAATTTCCTAAAATCACTTGTCTTTCAGGTCCTGCTTTTACAGTCTTATCAGACTCATTAGGTCCCTGGAGTAATCTACTGCCCTTTCAGACTCTCTCAGTTCCTGCATGATTTACTAGCTACAGACTTTAATCCTAATCCCTGCTTCAATGTGACCCAGAGATCCCACTTAGGGACAAAAAGCAGTATCTGGAGAAGTGTTTTGTCTAAGTTCATACCTATGACCATAATACCGTGCATACCTATGTTCATTGCAGTGCTAAATTTATATTTAAATTATAATATGAAAATAATATGAAAACTGCCCAAATATTCGATGACTGTTAAATGGATAAAGAAGTTTTGGTGTAAGCACACACAGTGGGAATACCATCAGCTATAGGAAAAGATGAAATATTTTAGGGGGGGCAACCTAGGAAGAGCCTAGGAAAGTTTAGGACTGAGGAAAGATTGTTATGAGCGCCTGCATGGTGCAAACCTTTTGTCACCAGTCCCATAAGATGGTCATCAAACCACAACTAGGTTTCGCCAGTCCTGGCTGATATGGAAAATGAGTCCAGCGACCAGACTTCTCAGGGACTGTAGGACTCAGGCTGGATTGAGGAATTTCTCTTTGCTGAAAAAAGTCAAGTCAGACCTGAAATTTTTCCAGGCTTTTCAGGTCCATGTCATCTTCCTTCACAGAAAAGAATTTCAGGAGGAGATGAACACTGAAGTACAATAAGTTTATTTGGGAAATAAAGGGAAGTAGGGAATGAGAAAGAGAGGGAGAGGGAGAGGAAAGGAGAGAGCGATGCTCAAGAGAGAACATGGGTTTCTCCAGAGTGAATAAAAGCAATATGCATCTCAAGTGGGCACACAGGCCATTTTCCTAAGTTGGGGAAACGTCCCTAATATGAGAACATACACCTTAGGGCAGATGAACACAATGGCAAAGAAGCCCTGCCATAGGATGAGAAAGTATATATCTCAGGCTGACCTGTGAGCAAATTCTCGCCAAGTTTGTCTACATAGAGTTTTCCCAAACTGTTCCCCAAAGTTTCCCAAAGTCTGTGGTTAGGGAAAGCTTGGTTTGGTAATGGTATTCTTTTGATATTTTTAGCACTGCCTTTGTTTCAGCAGTGGTGCTTCTGCACCTAGGGAGTAAAGTCATGCTCCAGGCCCGGAATTTTGCATCCCAATGCTTTCCCAGGCATCTTAAATGGATATTGTGTCTCCAAGGTCTTCATGCCTTTTGCACTGGTAGGTTCCCGACAGTGTTTTTCCTGTTATACATTACCAGCCCCTCCCGAGTCGACCCCCATTGCTCTGCCTGCAACATTATTTTTGTTCATATCTCTTACAGCTTCTGTTATCTACCCAAGTAAGCTCCATTAGGTAGAGAACATGTTTTAATCACACTTTCTGAACTCCTATTATGACTTAGTTGTACTGCTGGTTAAATAGTCAGTCTCCTTGCCTTGCTGATCTACTTTTATGATAACCCCTCATCCTCAAAATAGTACACAGCTATCTGGGTTCTGATAAATAGGGCTCCAAGAATTTATCACCGAAACTGTTAAAAAAATTAAAATACATGCAAACACATTTAGGAATCTAATTGGCTTTATGAAATGACTCAGAAATTGAGCAGAATCCCATGCAGCAAGAACAAAATTGCTTCAGGACATTGTACAAATCAAGATTTTCAAAGTGAAAAGAGGGAGAGAATATTATTATCAAAAGAAGAATAAAGATGAAGATTGGAGGCATAGTACTCCAAGTAGAGTGCTTGTCTTGCATAAAGCCAAACCCAGGTTCAATAACCAGCAACCTATATGGTTCTCTAAGACTGCCAGGAGTGACCCCTAAGTACAGAGCTGGGAATAATCCCTGAGCATCACAGATGTGTGTACCCACCCACCAGGGGTCAAATATACCACTGGCTACAATTTCACAATAGCTACAAAAAATGACTGGATACATTGACCAGTGTTAGAGGATCATGTATATCCTCTCCCAAAATAAAGACGATTTCAGGCAAACCATCTTCCTTGAAAAGTAGAAATGGGAGTAAGTAGGTCTGGGCAGTAGGATCTTACCAAATTACCTTACCAGTTACCTCACTCACCAGAAACTCCCGATGGGCACCAAACCTCCTTTTTGTAAGGGCTGAAACTGCCATTAACCTAGTATTAAACCTTGTTTTCCTGCCACCTGCCCCTTGAAGTGTTGCAGCTGTGGCTGCAGTGCCCGGCTGTGTTGGCAGGTGGCAGACAGGAGATAGGCTTGTCTACACCCAGGGCTCTGCCCCATGGGCCCTGGATGGTTAATGGTCTGACACAGAAAAAAGACTGGGTCCACTGGGATGAACCCAAAGCCATGGTAGAGCCTGACAAGCTACCCGTGGTGTATTCAATATGCCAAAAACAGTAACAATAATGGACCTCATCCCCAATGAATGGAGATGTTACTGGTGCCCGCTTGAGCAAATCGATGAACAATGGGAAGACAAGTGATACAAATGAAGTGAAACCTTGTTTGGGGCCAGGCAGAATCACTCCACTTTAGAACTATTGTTTTCCTTTATTTAGCAGTAATTTTAAACGAAAAAATAAAAAGAAATTCCCATCATATGGACTATGCAGGATTACACCGTGGATGTCATTCCCTTTCTGATTCAGAGGGATAAGGGACACTGAACATGGACCCTTGGAGAAATCCATTTGCATTAAATTTTCTGAGGATTTAGGATGGGAGGGAGAGAGTCAGTTTTTCTGCCTTGGGAGGGTGGTTTTCCTATTCATTTAATGCGTGCATTTAAATCAGTTCTTTTTCCTGGCTGCCTAGAAATTATCATATCTAACATGCTAGTTCTCACAATACCTGAGTCTTGTGAATAATTGAAGAAGGCTGGGCTATTCCCTAATCAAGATAACTAATTAAATGTGAGATCTGGATTTCTAGTATCATTCAGCCCTTTCCTAGAGTGGTAGCATGAAAATAAGGAAGGCAACAGGCTCGCTGGGCAGGGGGCTACTCCCCACATCAGCTTGGCACTGCATTTATTTTTTGGGACTTAATTTTTCTGATATTGATTTTGTTGCAGACAGGAACACAGGGTGTTCTGGTGATGTATGTTGGGAAAATGTCTGAAAACCTGAAGCCGCCAAAGGCACAAAGGTCTTTTACACAAAAGACCCTTTTCAGGAGACTGGAAAACCATGAGAGGCAGAATTCCAGGTGCAAATACAGATGGACTGGTGAGAGGAGAGGTGCCAGGAACGCATGCACAAAGGTCATGTGAAGAATTATCAATAGACTGGGCTGGAGCAAGAGCACCGAGGTAGGGTGTTTGCCTTGCACGCAACCTACCTCAGTTCGATCCCCGGCATCTCATATGGTCCCCAAGCACTGCTAGGAGTAATTCCTGAGTGCAGAGCCAGGTAGTAACCCCTGATAATTACCGAGTATGACCCAAAAAAGCAAAAATAAAGAATTATGAAAGACCATTGACTGGTCCTGGGTCTTCCCTTTAGCCACCACTCTGGCATTGGCTTAGAGGGAGCGGTGTGTGGTGGGGCGGGAAATGCATTTTTGGAAATTTTATATAAACTATCTCAGCAGAGGAGAAGGCACACATGTACATCCCATGTTCAGATGTGCACTTTCACACTTCACAGTGCTTCCTCCCATTCTGGGAAATGACCTGCCCACACATCTCTGCCTGGGCTGTGTACTGGTTTTTTCCATTCTGGAGAAGTTTGTTTTCTCTCTGAGTCAGTATTTAAATTTACCTCCCCCTTCTCTTCTTCTCCCTTTATTTTCCCAAAAGATTTGTTTTACTTAACTTTTTTGTCTCCTCAATTTTTTTTTTGTCAGAGAAAAGCAACTGACCCAAAAGGTCTGGGTAAGATTCATGACTGGCTTTTGTTTCCCACAAAGAGCAATTCTTCACTCTAGTCTGAGTCCATGGTTCCCTGAGAAATCATGCAGAAATGTGAGAACAAGTGAGTTTCAGGCTCAGTCTATACTGCCCAGTGAGGCTGCTAAGACCTGCTATACCATACATGGGCTTTCATTGGTCCTAAATTTTCCAAGCACTTTCCTGGGTGTCAAAGGTGGGCAGATTTCCTTCTAGGGCCACCCAGGGAACCTTTCTCTGCTGGCGGGGGGGGGCAAGTATCACTTGTATCATTTGTCTTCCCATTGTTCATCGACTTGCTCAAGCGGGCACCAGTAACATCTCCATATACCCAAGGGCATCTGCTCTCTCCAGAAACACGAAGAGCCTCAAGCCATTCAGGTCATGGGACTACCACTAGCAATAATTTCACAAAAGCTACAAAGAATGACTTGCTGTACAGTTAGCAGGAATGCAGAAGACATGAACCATTGCTACATTCAGGGTTTTACGGTTGTCACTCTAATAGGCAAAAGCTCTTATCCAACAAAACATGGTCATTGTTCATTTATGCAGTTATCAAGATTATATCAAATCTATGCTATATGTTAAACATTGTGCTAAGTAGCAAAAATAATTTCTAGTAGAGCCACAGGGCTTACAGAAATTATTATAAGTGTTAACAAAATAAAATTTGACCTTTGAGTGGAAGATATAGTATAGGGAGAGGTTAAGGTGCTTGTCTTGTTTCCTATGGACACTGGTCTCAATCCCCAGCACTCCATATGTTCCCCTGAACATCTCCAGGGGGTGTCACTCCTGAGCAAAAAGCTAGGAATAGCCCCTGAGCACCACTAGGTATTGTCCAAAACCCTCCCCAAAGACAAAAAAAAAACTGATTTAGTGGATATTGATGCACGTGGGCCCCACGGGTGGCTTATGTGACGTGGGAAGGAGAGAGATGGCCAGTTTCTCCCTATCCACCTCTACTACCCTGGGTCTCGCTGGGCAGGCTAGGTCTTACCCAGGTTTTACAAGTTCTTGACATTGCCTCTCTAAAGAAGAATTTCAGGAAGAGACGAGCAGTGAAGTAAATTATATTTTATTATAGAGATTTTTCAGAAGCAGAGGGAGGAGAGAAAATGGGAGAGAGTACACATCTCAAGAGGGGAGATGCTGGCGACACGCATGCTCGGTAACCACATGTGCTCAGCCTCGTGGGCTCAAGCAGCATATGTGCTCTTCCTTAGTTCAAGGTGACATTTGTAGGTTTTTTTCCCAAACTGCCCCATGTGGGGCTTCTACCTAGGTAAGAGTCTGTTGCTAATGTGTTGCCAAAGCGGGTAGTGCTGAGAATGATGGATTGAGAGTGGTGGATGGTCTCTTTGAAATTCCTTCCTGTCTTTTGATCCTGTTTCTCTCTCTCCATCTCTCTATCTCTCTCTCCCTCTATCTCTCTCAGTCTCTCTCTTTCTCTCTCTCCATCTCTCTGTCTTTCTCTCCATCTGTCTCTCTCTCTCTCTCTCTCTCTCTCTCTCACACCACACACACACACACACACACACACACACACACACATCTAGCCTTCCCTGGGACTCTGGGCTCCACGTGAGGCCATTTCAGACCTTAGTTCCTGTTTCTCAAAATGGGCTTTTTTGCAGCGATGGAGCTATTGGTTTTTTTTTTTTTTGAGCTGTATTTTTTTTTATTTATTTTTTTTAGTGATTAAACATGTATTTATTTTAGTTCAGTTAAAACATACATTGTTTCATTGAAACGGTGTAGCACTTTGCCAACAAATCATACTGAATTGTTTGCAGCACCCATCCCGCCACCAGTGCCCATCTCCCACCACCAATGTCCCCGGTTCCCTCTCCCCTCCCCAGCCCTCCTCCATGGCAGGTTCTTTTTTTTTTTTTTTTTTTATTGCCGTTATTTTTTAGGGTGACTAAAGTGTTATGTAAAAATCAGATGAATGAATGAATTCTTTTTTTTTGATTTTCACTTATTTTATTTTTTCCTATTTTTTTTTTTTTTAATTTTTTATTTTTACAATTACAAAGATATACCATTAAAAAGTTCATATTTGGGTTTTGGTCGTACAGTGTTGCAGCACCCATCCCGCCACCAGTGCCCATCTCCCACCACCAACGTCCCCGGTTCCCTCCCCCTCCCCCAGCCCTCCTCCATGGCAGGTTCTTTATTTCTTTCCATTTCTCTATCTCTTTCTCTTTTCCTTCCTCTCCAGACTATGGATTACAGAACATACATTAAAGGGTTGTCATGTGTATCCTTTTGCCTCTATTTAATGCTCAGTTCTAGGTTGGCATTAGTACCCTCAACAATTGTTAGCACACTGTTCCATTTTCTGTCTTACCTAGCCTCTGACTCCCACACGTTTGTGATAATTTCCACCTTTGACAGGACCTCCTGATATATGTTTCACTTGACCTTGGATATTGGTATCATAATATGTACCTATATATTTATGTTATGCAGATAAATGCAGTCATTCTGTATCTGTCTCTCTCCTTCTGGCTAATTTCGCTCAACATAATCTTCTCCATGTCCATCCATTTGTAGGCAAATTTTATAACTTCATTTTTCCTAACAGCTGCATAGTATTCCATTGTGTAGATGTACCAAAGCTTTTTTATCCAGTCATTGATTTTCGGGCACTCTGGTTGCTTCCAGATTCTGGCTATTGTGAATAATGCTGCTATGAACATAAAAGTAGGGATGGTGTTTCCGCTGAGTATTTTTGGCTTCCCAGAGTAGATTCCCAGGAGTGGTATTGCTGGGTCAAATGGGAGTTCAATTTCTAGTCTTTGGAGGAAAGTCCATATTGTTTTCCAGAAAGGCTGTACCAGCCTGCATTCCCACCAACAATGGATGAGTGTCCCCTTTTCCCCACACCCACGCCAGCACTTGTTGTTCTTGTTCTTTTGAATATGTGCCAGTCTCTGTGGTGTAAAGTGGTATCTCATTGTTGTTTTGATTTGCATCTCTCTGATGATTAGTGATGATGAGCATTTTTTCATATGTTTTTTTTGCCATTCGAATTTCTTCCTTGCTGAAGTTTCTGTTCATTTCTTCTCCCCATTTTTTGATGGGGTTGTTTGTTTTCTTCTTGTAAAGTTCTACCAGTGCCTGATATATCCTGGATATTAACACCTTATCAGATGGGTATTGGGTGAATATTCTTTCCCATTCTGTGGACTGCTTTTGTATCTTAGTCACTGTTTCTTTTGAGGTGCAGAAGCTTTTTAGTTTCATGTAGTCCCATATGTTTATCTTTTCTTCTAGTTGCTTTGTTAGTGATGTTTCATCTTTGAAGATGCCTTTAGCTTCAATGTCATGGAGGGTTTTTCCTATATTTTCTTCAATGTACTTTATGGATTCAAGTCTGATTTTGAGATCTTTAATCCATTTTGATCTGATTTTTGTGCATGGTGTTAGACACAGGTCCAAATTCATTCTTTTTACATGTCGCTGCCCAGTTTTCCCAACACCACTTATTGAAGAGGCTTTCCTTACTCCATTTTAGACTCGTTGCACCTTTATCAAAGATTAAATGATCATGTGTTTGAGGTTGGGTGTCAGGATACTCAATTCTATTCCATAGGTCCACGGGTCTGTTTTTATTCCAATACCATGCTGTTTTAATTACTACTGCCTTGTAGTACAGTTTGAAGTTGGGTAAGGTGATGCCTCCCATCTTCTTTTTCCCGAGGATTGCTTTAGCTATCCTTGGGGGTTTATCGTTCCATACAAATTTCAGGATTGTTTGGTCAATTTCTTTGAAGAATGTCATGGGTATCCTTATAGGGATTGCATTGAGTCTGTACAGAGCTCTAGGGAGTATTACCATTTTGACAATGTTGATTCTCCCCATCCATGAGCAGGGAATATGTTTCCATTTCCTTGTGTCCTCTTTTATCTCTTGGAGCAGTGTCTTGTAGTTTTCTTTATACAGGTCCTTTACACACTTGGGTAAGTTGATTCCTAGGTATTTGATTTTCTGTGGCACAATTGTGAATGGAATTGTTTCCTTAATATCCCTTTCTTCTCTTTCGTTATTTGTATATAGGAAAGCCACCGACTTTTGCGTGTTGATTTTGTATCCTGCCACTCTACTATATGTGTCTATTGTTTCTAGGAGTTTTTTGGTAGAGAGTTTAGGGTTCTCTAGGTATAATATCATGTCATCTGCAAATAATGATAGCTTGACTTCTTCCTTGCCTATCTGGATGCCCTTGACGTCCTTTTCTTCTCTGATTGCTATGGCAAGTACTTCCAGTACTATATTGAATAAAAGAGGTGAGAGTGGGCAACCTTGTCTTGTCCCTGATCTCAGGGGAAGGCTTTCAACTTTTCCCCATTGAGAATGATGCTCGCTGTGGGCTTTTGGTAGATGGCTGTAACTATCTTGAGGAAAGTCCCTTCAATTCCCATTTTCTGGAGGGTTTTAATCATGAACGGGTGCTGGATCTTGTCAAATGCTTTCTCTGCGTCTATTGATAGGATCATATGGTTTTTATTTTTTCTCTTATTGATATGATGTATTATGTTGATTGACTTGCGAATGTTGAACCATCCTTGCATACCCGGGATGAATCCTACTTGGTCATGATGTATAATCTTCTTGATGAGTCTTTGGATTCTGTTGGCTAGTATTTTGTTGAAGATCTTAGCATCCGTGTTCATCAGGGATATTGGTCTGTAGTTTTCTTTCTTTGTGTTGTCTCTCCCTGCTTTGGGTATCAGGGTGATATGTGCCTCGTAAAAGCTGTTTGGGAGTGTTTCTGTTTCTTCTATTTCCTGGAAGAGCTTGAACAGGACAGGCAGTAGGTCCTCCTTAAAGGTTTGGTAGAATTCACTAGGGAATCCGTCTGGACCTGGGCTTTTGTGTTTGGGAAGACTTTTAATTACTGTTTCTATTTCCTCGATGGTGATAGGCTTATTCAGGTATTGGAGGTCTTCTTGTTTCAGCCGTGGGAGGTTATAGGACTTCAGGAATTGATCCATTTCTTCTAGATTCTCATGTTTCACGGCATACAGGCTCTCAAAGTAATCTCTGATGATCTTTTGGATTTCTGTGGTTTCTGTTGTGATGTCACCTTTTTTATTTCTGATTCTGTTTATTTGGGTTCTCTCTTTCCCTGTCCTTACAAGTCTTGCCAATGGTTTGTCAATCTTGTTTATTTTTTCAAAAAACCAGCTCTTGGTTTCATTAATCTTTTGGATTGTTTTTTTTGGTTTCCAACTCATTGATTTCCTCTCTAAGTTTTATTATTTCCTTTTTTTCTGCCTGGGTTGGGCTCCTTTTGTTGGTCTTTCTCTAATGTCTTCAGCTGTGTAGTCAGGTTATTTATGTGGGCCCTTTCTTGTTTCCTGATGAATGCTTGCAGAGCTATAAACTTCCCTCTTAACACGGCTTTTGCCGTGTCCCACAAGTTCTTATAGTTGGTGTCTTCATTTTCATTTGTTTCCAGAAATCTTTGGATTTCCTGTTTGATTTCTTCTATGACCCATTTGTTGTTCAGGAGTGAGCTGTTCAGTTTCCAGGTGTTTGGTTTGACTCCCTGTTTCTGTGTATGGTTAACTTCCATTTTCAGTGCATCATGGTCTGAAAAGATAGCTGACACAATTTCTATCTTTTTATTTTATTGAGGTATGCTTTGTGGCTCAGCATGTGGTCTATCTTGGAGAATGTTCCATGTGCACTAGAGAAAAATGTGTATTCAGCTTTTTTGGCATGAAAAGCCCTGTATATATCTACTAGCTCTCTTTCTTCCATTTCTTCCTTGAGGGCCAATATTTCCTTGGTGAGTTTCAGTCTTGTTGATCTATCCATCGTTGATAGAGCAGTGTTGAAGTCTCCAACTATTATTGTGCTACTGTCAATGTCTTCTTTGAGGTCTCTTAGCAGTTGTTTTATGTATTTTGCTGGCCCCTCGTTGGGTGCATATATGTTTAGTAGTGTAATTTCTTCCTGGTGTACATACCCCTTAAGTAATAAGAAATGGCCTTCGTTGTCCCTTCTAACCTTTTTCAGCCTGAAGTCTATATTATCTGATACTAATATGGCCACACCAGCCTTTTTGGAGGAGTTGTTTGCATGGAGAATGGTCTTCCAACCTTTGACTTTGAGTCTGTGTTTGTTCTGATTATTCAGATGTGTTTCTTGTAGACAGCAGAATGTTGGGTTCAATTTTTTAATCCATTTTGTTACTCTGTGTCTCTTAATTGGTGCATTTAGACCATTGACATTGAGAGAGATTATTGTCATCGGATTTTGTGCCATCTTTCTGTTTTTGCTTGTTGTGCTTATGGGTTTGGTCGTATTACAGTAGACCCTTCAGTCCTTCTTTTAAAGTTGGCTTTGAGTCCATGAAGTTCCTGAGTTGTTGCTTATCCATGAAGTTGTGTATCTTTCCTTCATATCTGAATGTGAGTCTGGCCGGGTAAAGAATTCTTGGTGAGGCCTGCAGTTCATTTAGCCTTTTCACAATATCCCACCATTGTTTTCGGGCTCGGAGTGTTTCATCAGAGAAGTCTGCTGTAAATCTTAGAGATGTTCCTTTGTATGTGATTTCCTTCTTTGATCTTGCTGCTTTCAGTATTCTATCTCTATCTATAGTTTTTGTCATTTTAATTAAGATGTGTCTTGGAGTATTCTTGTTGGGGTTTCTTTTAGCAGGTATCCTACGGGCCTCCTGGATCTTGAGGCAAGTGTTTTTTAGTTCCGGGAACTTCTCAGCAATGATGGCTTTGACAGTTTCTTCTTCATCAGGGTTTTCTTCTTGCCCTTCTGGGACCCCAATGATCCGTATGTTGTTTCTTCTGGCTTCATCCCGATTATCTCTTGTTGTCTGTTCGGTAATTGTGAGTCTTTTTTTCTATCTTCTGGTGTTGTGTAGAGAATCTTTGGAACGGCCCGTCTTCGAGATCACTAATTCTTTCTTCAGTGGCTATTATTCTGCTATGATGGCTTTCCACTGTGTTTTTCATTTCATTTACCTCATTTTTAATATATGTCATTTCCATTTGCATTTTCCTCACTTCTTCTAACATGTCCTCTTGTATTTTATTGAGTTTGCATTCCATTGCTTCTTTGAATTCCTTATGACTCCTTAACATTTCTTTCCGAAATTCCTTATCAGAGAGGTTATACAACTCATTGGTATTGCTTGGCTCATCTGGACTAGTGACTTCACTCACAGAGCTGGATGGAACTTTTGCGTTGCCTTACCATTATGACTATTGTAGGTTGCAAATGTGGGGTCTTGGATGACAAGATAGTACAGTTAGTAGGTGTCTGGTCTGTTTGCGGGGTTTGGGTGGGTAGCAAGGATGTAGGAACCAAGTTTCACTGGTACCTCATGCAAGATAGGTAGTAAGAGGGTCACCGCTAGCGGCGTCCGCGCGGTTTTGAGTTTTGGGATGATCCCAGAAGCGCAGCGCCCAAGGGTCCGCAGTGAAACCAAGGCAGTTCGCCTTGGTTCCCCGTTGATGGAGTTTCCGCTCTTCCCTGGGGCAGTTTGGGTCCATGGAGACGCAGGGGACACGCACACACCTGGGGGGAGATTTTCAGCTGGTCCCGGGGGCGCAGCGCCCAAGGGTCCGGAGTGAAACCAAGGCAGTTCGCCTTGGTTCCCGTTGATGGAGTTTCCGCTCTTCCCTGGGGCAGTTTGGGTCCGCGGAGACGCAGGGGACACGCACACACCTGGGGGAGATTTTCAGCTGGTCCCGGGGCGCAGGCGCCCAAGGGGTCCGCAGTGGAAACCAAGGCAGTTCGCCTTGGTTCCCGTTGATGGAGTTTCCGCTCTTCCCTGGGGCAGTTTGGGTCCGCGGAGACGCAGGGGACACGCACACACCTGGGGGGAGATTTTCGGAGCTATTGGTTTTATTCCCAGAAAGTTCGTTGCCATGGGGGCCTTCCCTGTCTGCCTGACTATGTCAATATGACTATTAAGTGGCAGACCTGGGTTCAATGCCCGGCATCCCAAATGGTCCCCTGAGCACTTGATCACTTGATCACTTGATCACTTGACATCCCATTATTCATCAATTTGCTCAAGTGGGCGCCAGTAACATTTCCATTGGACCCTATCACGTGCCAATGTAGCCCAATGGCATCTGGTTGATTCAGGCATATGAAGAGCCTCAAACCATTCCTTCAGGGTCTTGACAAGAAAGTCTGACCATCTTGTAGGTGGGCAGCCACGAGATCTTTTGACATCCCGTGGGATCCAGTCAGTAACGGCTCTAGTCCAGCGGTTGTCCCCAAATCACATTACATATCCAGCCCATCTGATTTTCGATGCCTTGGCAAACGAGACAGCATCCCTGATTCTGGAATAAAAATGGAGGTCAGAACTCCGGATTCTTTCTCTAACTTGAGTGAGGTGTGATATTCCAAGCATAGCTCTTTCGATTCCTCTCTGGGAGAACCTAATAGCTTTCTCATCTTGCTTTGGCCGGGCCCAGGTCTCTGAGGTATATGTTAATGCAGGGAGAACAATGGAGTCAAAGAGATGTGCCCAGAGCCAGAGGTTTTTTTTTTGTCCTTTTAGCTATTTCTTCGATGCCTTTGAAGGCATTCCATGCCGCTCTCTTCCTCCTGCGTAGCTCAGGTTTTAGGTCATTCATCATGTTGACTTCTTGACCTAGGTACACATAACTGCTGCATTCAGAGATGTCTGTTCCATTGAGAGTGAATGGGGCCAGGAGCACTGCCCTTAACACTGCCAGGAGTAATTCCTGAGTGCAGCGCCTCAGTGCACCCCCTTAGCACTGCCAGGAGTAATTCCTGAGTGCAGAACCTGGCACTCTGCACTCTGCACTCTGTTCGGTAACCCCGAACACTGTCAGGTGTGACTCCCTCTAAATGGAAAACCAAAAATTTTTTTTCCTATGTTTTATAATGCATAGAAGCACTTGAAAGCATCATGACTATATTAAAAATGAGAAAACAGATACTAAAGTTGAGTGCTTACTAATAAAATGACCAGAATGCAGGATCAAAAAAGAGGAAGGGGTGATAGGGCTGTAGTTCAATAGTGTAGCCCTGGCTTTGCCTGGTATGGAATCTGGGTTTGATCCCAATGTTACAAGATATACCCACACATATGCATACACACACACGTGAATGCCTTATAACTAATAGTTTAGATAAGTTAAAAATCCATAAAAGAAAATGAGGGGCTTGAGATATATATAGCACAGGGATTAAGGCACAAGACTTGCATGGACCCAAATCTAGATTCTTGGCACCCTAACCCTAGTTGGATTCCTGGCACTACTGAGCAAAGAGCTTGGAATAGACATATTCAAGAGAGGATATGGACTTCTCCAATGGGGGGGAAATCTCAGAGTACATCTCAAGCAAAAATGGAGATTGTGTTACACTTAGTTTTACAAATTAGTGTATGGCTTTTCCAAAGTAGCCCTGCCTGGGGTTTTCCATGTAAGTTGCTAAGGCAGTGTTGTCAATGGGAATAATATTGGTCTGGATGGCTTTTTCTATTATTATAGTGAATCTTTTACTTATCGTGGACATTTTCTTTTCCGAGGGGGTCCAGACTTCTCTAGGTGTTTCCTTTGTTTCAGCATCTGAATGGGGACTCACTTTCTCCATTTTTTCCAAGAGCTCAGCATTTGCATAGCAAAGCAATTTGGAACTTTTTCTGCTTTGGGAAATTTCAGGACTAGAATCTAGGTATATTCTTCTTGGTATTAGTTTCCCCCAAAATCACTTATTATAAGGCCTTCCTGTTGATCTGTCTGCAATGTTAAGAAACAACAAAACTATGGAACCAGAGTCATAGTACAGTGAGTAGGGCACCTGCCTTGCATACATCCAACAGGGGTTTGATGCTTGGCACCATATGGTAATCCAGGAAGAAGGAAGGAAGGAAGGAAGAAGGAAGGAAGGAAGGAAGGAAGGAAGAAGGAAGGAAGAAGGAAGGAAGGAAGGAAGGAAGAAGGAAGGAAGGAAGGAAGGAAGGGAAGGAAGGAAGGAAGGAAGGAAGGAAGGAAGGGAGAAAAAGAGAGAAAGACAGACAGAAAGAAAGAGAGAAAGAAAGAAAGAAAGAAAGAGAAAGAAAGAAAGAAAGAAGAAAGAAAGAAAGAAAGAAAGAAAGAAAGAAAGAAAAGAAAAGAAAGAAAGAAGAAGAAAGAAAGAAAGAAAGAAGAAAGAAAGAAAGAAAGAAAGAAAGAAAAGAAAGAAGAGAAAGAAAGAAGAAAAGAAAGAAAGAAAGAAAGAAGCTCCAGTGGTAATCAGAGTAGGGAAAGTAGGAGGGCTGGAAGGAGGAGGAAATGGTAAAGAGTGATGCTATGGCAGGGGAACTTTGGAGGTGACTATTATGTACATACAGATGGCAAATTCAACCCCTGAGATATTTTTTAAATCTATAATTTTTTAATTTAAATAGCAACAATCCTATGCTTAAGGATCATGTTTGAGGTAGCCTATTCTGACTCCCTTCCTGTCTGTACCATTGTCCGCGCTAGGTGCCACATAAATTCGCCCAAAAGTGAAATCTAGGTTTACCACCACAGCTTTTTTCTGAATCTTGGATCCTGGAGTCATATTGTAAAAGTCATTTGCTTTCTCTGTCCTCAATCCCAATATCTGGAATGTATAGTTTGTTGTTTTCTACTCCTGGGTGGGTGTAGAGCCATATGGGGTTCCTGGAATCAAACCCTGGTCAGTGTACAAAGCAAAGCCTGCCCTGTACTATCTCAAAATAGAAATCCAAGTTATTCACTGCACATTTCCCTCACAGCTCCAGATCTTTATAATCAAATAAAAGTAAGCTTAAATTTTGCTAGCTGATAAAATTGTTGACAAAAAACCTGTTCATAGCATCGATTACATTATTTACTGTGAAGCCAGTGCCAAATGTATTCCAACACAAACACATACCCCAGGTCGAAAGCATAGACTTTAAGCAATTTGCCCTATTGTCTTCTCAGAGTTGAGATCAGCATCTACTAACCAAGGATTTTTTTTTAGTACATACGGAAATAAGTCAGGGCATGATTTCCTTGGGCAATTGGGAAATATTCTGGGGCTGTGGTGTGTTTGGATATGACTGAGAGATTTCACTGTCTTTAACCTCAATTTGCATAACAAAGAGAATGTTGGCTGCTTAGCATAATAGGAGGATGTTCCAGAGCCCGCCACAGCTTGGGACACTGGCAAAACACAGGCAGCACAGCTCTGAACCAGAGAATTTAGAATGAAGGAGGAATTCACCCTCCCTTGCCTCCTCCCACTGCGTGGAGGGCAGCCAGCCAGGGACACAGGTGTGCAGCTCATTAAGAACAGAATTAAACCCAACGGGAAGGTAACAGCAGCATGAAGAATGCTCAGCAAAGAACAGGCACTCTCCTCCCACTCTGACCTTGGGAAGGGGAGCAGGGGGAAACGCTACCTCCTTCATTTACCTATTCTCCAGTAGGCTATCAGCCTAGCTCGAAGGAGTCATAAAATTATTTTACCTCCAGATCTAGCTGCAAGTCCCGGATAGAGTTGTTTTTTAATAATATTTCATAGGAAATCTGCTGAGCAGTCTATAGTATGTCAGGGACTGTCCTGAGAGCTGGGAAAGCTAATGAAAATAGCAGAGAGCCTGCATTCATTCCAAAGAGAATTCCAAACTACAAAAAAACACTAAAGCATTTCTTTTTTAATAATGTTTCCAGACAATAAATAAAACTACAGTGAGGATCAGAGGGCTTAATTTCTCATTTCCACCTACATCAGTCTCATAGACTATAAGCTTTGAATCAGGACCTTAGCAAAATTAGAGCTGACTTCATGCAATAAACAGGGATTGCTATCAAGTGATAGAAATCTGAAACAAATCCTTTATGTCAAATATCTATTCCACAGCACTGTGCTCAAGATAAAGATGGGTGCAAGAATTTTAGCTAAGTAGCAAACCAACTATGGGCTATGGGTGATAGTTCCTAAGGACAAACTATAGGAGGAACCAGAGTTTGGGTGACTATTATTTGTATTCTAAAATACTGAAAACAGAAAGGTCTAATTTATTCTCTGCAAAAACATTAGGAATTTTTTAATATCAATGAGAGCCTTAGGATAGGGTATTTAACAAGTGTTTTCAGATAAAAAAATTCAGACTTGGCAAGGGGAACCTTTGTTTGAAAGGATGACTGCAGTACAGTAGGATCAGGGACACCTTGACGATAAGATCTTTGCAAGTACTATTAGCAATACAGAAAAGGATTTTCATTTTAAAGAGAGGATGAAGCAAGGCTCCAAAGAACTGAGTATAGGAAAGTGCCCTGGAATGATGGTATAAAGGGTAAGAGAAAGAATGTTTCTGCTTACTGGGAAGCTTACGGTTTTGTCTTATCTTGGCAGTTTAGGCTATTATAATAGAGCAGCCAGACTGGGTGGTTTATGCCCAACAAAAAATTCTCATAGATAAAGCATGATACAGTTCTGATGAAATTCTCTTCTGTTCTGACAGTAATAAAAATAACTCCTTCTCACACTTCGATAAGTGCTTACCCATTCTGATGATTTCAGGGGGGCTTCACCCAAAGCTTTACCAGCTAACGTCATGATACCAAAGGGCACTTTTCAGCAAAAGGACTTTGGGAGACACCATCATCCTGTTCAGAAAAGGCTGTGGAAGGGGGTTATGTATGAGGTAAGCAGGCAGATGGGTCGTGTGTGAGATAGGCAGCAAATTTCAGGAAGCCATAAAACCAAGAAATATTTGGAAAAATAGATAAAATTTGAAAAGGAATCATCCTCTTTGCAGGTAGGACTAAGGCCAGAACCATTCCAGGGACAATAGTCGTGAGGCAGGAACAAGGATGCCACTGAGAGAATGGAAAGACCGTTAGATTTCAAAGTTCTTTCCCTTGACAATGTATAAGCAATGACTCTTATTTGCACAGATTCTAACCTTAGGAGTTTTTAAGTGGATCCTTTATAATAAGGTTCTCAGAGCAACTCAAAACACTCCAGTTTTGTTCTTATTTGTCCCTCGGCAATGCTGAGGGTTACTCTTGGCTCTGCACTCAGAATTACTCCTGGAGGCTCTCAGGAACCGTATGGAATATGGGGATCGAACATGGGTCTACTAAAGACAAGGCAAATGTCCTACCAGCTGGACTATTGCTCCAGGCCAGAACACTCCAGTTTTTGAACTGACCTATCTTGGGTGTGCAATTTGTTTCACTTAATGATGCTCTCCTTTCTCCCTGGATAAATCTGTGTTCTCAAAATTGTACTTTCTTTAATAAAACTTTACTGCTTATTTTATTGAGAAATTCTTTCCTGCACCAAAGATAAGGACCTGTCTTTTGGGTGGGATTGGTGACTCCTTTTCCTGCAAAGAGTAACTGCCTTAGTCTGAGAACCATGGCTTACTTCAAATCCTGATGGTAGGAATAAACACACAGACCAAACAGATCAAGTGAGTCCAAAGAATAGTCCCATAGAATGGCTGGCTGCACCTTTGTCGGAAAGCCGCTGGGGTTCCCCAATAGTACCAGGACAGAAGTTCTCTTTCTCCGAGGCTGCCAGAGAACATTGAAAACTCATGAGTCTGGTGCACTTCCAAAAGGCTTTTAATTGTACAAAAGCTCTAAAACCGCAATCCAATATAATGAAAGAACTCTAGCTCTGGTCAGAACTTAGACCGTACACTTAAGAGCATAAGTCTCCCACCAAGAGGATCCTACCAGAAAGAAGTCCCACTAAAGAAAAATCCTACCAGAAAGGAGTCGTTACCCAAAAGGAGTGAGGTGCCTCAAGTCCCAGTAACCTTATATACACCAAAGTAATCCTAACTGTTGACTGGGAGGGTCCTGTCAACAAAGAACCCTAAACAGCTTCTAGATGGTAGAAGAGTGTAGGGAAGTGGCACACCCTATTATGGTATAACCAAGGTTACACAAGGACTAATCCCTTCTGCCAAGATTATTTCTTATATAAAACACTGAAGAGAGGATGGGGCTAGTGTAATAATACATCCTAATTTCATGGGGCTTCTGTAATTTAGACGGAACCCACAAGGTTCTTCTTATTTATTATCTGCACCAAGGTGATTTGAGTATCTCAATCTCTGTATACTGAATGGGTCACTCGCCTGCTTGAGGCCAAGCTAGTATGATCCTTCTATAATCTTAAACAATAGTCTCAAGCGTAGCCAGGTGGGTATCTCCTGGTAAATTCTAACTGTCACATGCTGGAGTGCAGTGGGGTATAAAGAGGAGCTGTGCCAAATATAGATTACATAGAGTCTTAGTAGATGTATAAGTCAGAAGTTATTCAGAGTCAAGGTGACTTCTGTAACTTCCATACCCTCCATCAGTGTTTACATAGAAGAAGAGATCTCTCATTAGTGTGAACCTGACTTAAGAACATGTAAATAGATTAAGTTGTGAGTGGATAAAAAGCAAAGCTCCAAAGCTAGTTAGGCCTGTCATCCAACACAACTTAATGTCTCCACTGTGGAAGAACTGGTATAGATCATATCACTGCTACAGGAGTGAGAATAACTCTTTATTTTATGCCCACACCCCTGCTCCATAGTTACCCTTAGAATTCTCCTTAAACAATCCACTAACAACATACATATTCAGACTAAGAGGTGGAACATAGTTATATGATCTGGGAAAGGAGAGAGTCATAATTAAAGTCTAGCTAATAAGCATCTTGTTTTGAGTGATAAGGAGGAACAAATTAACCGGGATAATTTTTTATAATATGAAAAAAAGTACTGAAGTGTGACAAGAGCTAAATTATGGGTATGCAGTGTGGACTCGAGCCTATCTATATGCTCCTAAAAGGAAGGAGGAAGAGCGGGTTGGATCTTTGCACCCCAATCTTTTTCTGGAACATGAAGGGGTGGGGAGGGTTCTTTCCTGAATTTTTTTTATACAACTTTATAAGGCTGAATAATTATAGATCTTTACCCAGAAATGTTGTCTTAAAACCACATCAACCTGAAATATCTACTTGAATGAAATCATTTTTAGTGTTTAGATATGGTATTTTTTGGTTCTTAAGCAACTGGGCATTTGCTTTTTATTTTTAAAGAAATCCCCAATGCAAGGACCCTTCCAGGGTCTTTTGGAATTCATTAATCTAAAAAGCCATCAATTTAAATATAATATAGTGTAAAAGGTAATTGTCATGGTGAAAATCTCTCATTTATGACCAATTCAGTAAATATCTATTAAGTATCTACAAAGTTCTTCTGATTATTATGTGCATTTTATGCGACTAATCCTATCACTACTCAATCCCAAACTCAACTTCTCAGTATGGTTAAGTATTACTTAAACAGCTAATTCAATTTCTTGTACAATGAACTTGGAATATACATAGGAACTGTATGAAGGAAAACTGTGCTTTCTTCCCCCCCATTATCTGGGCTAGTGCTACTTAGTATATCACTTGATACTTGACATCCCGTTATTCGTGATTTGCTTGAGCGGGTGCCAGTAACATTTCCATTTGACCCTATCACGTGCCAGATTAGCCCAATGGCATCTGTTTGCTACTTAGTATATGCCAAGAAAGATTTATTAGCTACTGGGAAATAATAATCAGGTATCTTTAGAAAACTCTTTCATAGAGAATACTGCAGGCAGGTTGGCATAAAGGAACCACATAAGAAATTTAAGTGATACAAAATTAATTACAGCTTAATCTCTAAGATACTTTACAACATATATGTATATATATGCAATGTACTGAGCCAATATAATAAACGGTGTACATTCAGATTAATCCATTTTTTTAAAATATTACTTCTTAGCGTAAATCTCCCTGAATTGTGGAACAAAATAATGCATCATTAAACATGTAGCTTTTGGAAGAGCAGAAACTGACTGATTACATGTTAAAGAAGTAAATCCCTCTAGTCAAAGTATACACTCTGAAAGGCCCCCGCCTCTCCTCCTACCCTTAATTATCTTTCTCTTCTGCTCTCTACCACCACCTAGAGTTATTTCAAGGAACTAAAGCTCTTATTTACTGAGTTGCCAGGTGTTAATCATGTCTAATGGTTTTAACACAAAAGCAGTCAACCTTTAAATGTGTTACTCAAAAGCTATTAATGCCCTGAGGTCCTTTTTTGTCCACTAGGGTTTCTCCCTATCCTATATCCTGCCATGATTCCGTAAACCTCCTCCTCTCTCCACTAAAAATCAGCACTTTTTTCTTTTCAATGAACTCGCATGATGGTATGAGGGAGCTATTTGTAGAATGTTCAGCAACAGAGCAGACCACTGGCTCAAAAAAGGCTACCTTACTAATCTTATTATTAATATCTAAAGACCCTATCCTCTCATCTCTAGCTTCTAAGAAAATCAAAATTTCCCTCTACTCTTCCTCTGGGCTTAGAAATTAAAGTGGTGTCAGGTCTATTAATGGGAGGGATGGATCTGAAGCTTTGGGTTTAAAGCAATAGAGAGCCTACCTAAGAAAATATGGGTCCAGACGAAGAGTGAAAACCTAGTTTTTTATACTAGAATGAAAGAAAGATGAGCAGTAAAGAAAAGTAAATAAAATATTACAAGGCACCTAAAAGATAATAAAAACTTTTTGGTAAATTTGTTTGTTCAGAAAGCCCCTCAACTCTGTGCCAAAGTATGTAGTGTAGTTTTGAGGTCTTGGTACTCTCCTGGGAAAGGGGGGACAAAGGGAAGCTTTGATTCCCAATTTTGGTCAGCAAAAGGGAAGATTAGTAGGCCCTCCCCTCAAATTTGATTTTTACTAAAGTACCTTTAGCCAAAATAATTCTCTGGCTAAATTGCAAGTTTTAGGGAGGGACAAATGCCCACCTTTACGTACGGTGTCTGACTACAATAAATTATCTGGTAATATTTATGAACTGAATGGAGAGGGAACCAGGCAGGGAGAAGGAAGCTAGAAGGAGGAGGAGTGTAGGAGGATGGGTGATTCGTGCGGCATGAGGCCAAAGAGAATGAAGGAGAGAGAGAAGAAAAAGGGAAAGACAAAGGAAAGAAAAACGAAGAACAAGGAAGAAGATAAACTTAGAGGGCATTACACTTCTATTGGTTTTGTTAGATTTTGTTGCCGAGACACCCCGTGAATTGGTACTCAGAGCTTACTCGGCTCTGCAATCATCTCTGGCTGGGACCATTTGGGGTGCTGGGTTTCAGGCCCTACGAGTAGGATGCATGAATTCTGCCAAAGCCACAAGGCAGCCCGCCCTTAAGCATCTGAAGTTCACTTGTTCTGCAAGGCATGGGAGCTGGGGGGATTCCTTGCCACTTGATTTCTCAGGAGTCATGGATAGGCTAGATAAATTTCTCTTTTGCAGGAAATCAGTCCTAATCTTACCCAATTTTTTTTCAGCTCTACCTTTCCTTCTGAAAGAGTTTCAGCAGGAGACAGCAGTGATGTGGATTTATTAGGAACTATAGGTAGG
>JAJIBD010027222.1:0-25841 GCA_021461705.1 Cryptotis parvus | reverse complement strand
TTTTTAATTTTTTTATTTTTAAAATTACAAAGATATACAATTAAAAAGTTCATATTTGGGTTTTGGTCAAACAGTGTTGCAGCACCCATCCCGCCACCAGTGCCCATCTCCCACCACCAACGTCCCCGGTTCCCTCCCCCTCCCCCAGCCCTGCTCCATGGCAGGTTCTTGATTTCTTTCCATTTCTCTCTCTTTTCTCTTTTCCTTCCCCTCAGACTATGGATTACAGAACATACATTAAAGGGTTGTCATGTGTATCTTTTTGCCTCTATTTAATGCTCAGTTCTAGGTTGGCATTAGTACCCTCAACAATTGTTAGCACACTGTTCCATTTTCTGTCTTACCTAGCCTCTGAATCCCACACGTTTGTGATAATTTCCACCTTTGACAGGACCTCCTGATATATGTTTCACTTGACCTTGGATATTGGTATCATAATATGTACCTATATATTTATGTTATGCAGATAAATGCAGTCATTCTGTATCTGTCTCTCTCCTTCTGGCTAATTTCGCTCCAACATAATCTTCTCCATGTCCATCCATTTGTAGGCAAATTTTATAACTTCATTTTTCCTAACAGCTGCATAGTATTCCATTGTGTAGATGTACCAAAGCTTTTTTATCCAGTCATCGATTTTCGGGCACTCTGGTTGCTTCCAGATTCTGGCTATTGTGAATAATGCTGCTATGAACATAAAAGTAGGGATGGTGTTTCCGCTGCGTATTTTTGGCTTCCCAGAGTAGATTCCCAGGAGTGGTATGGCTGGGTCAAATGGGAGTTCAATTTCTAGTCTTTGGAGGAAAGTCCATATTGTTTTCCAGAAAGGCTGTACCAGCCGGCATTCCCACCAACAATGGATGAGTGTCCCCTTTTCCCCACACCCACGCCAGCACTTGTTGTTCTTGTTCTTTTGAATATGTGCCAGTCTCTGTGGTGTAAAGTGGTATCTCATTGTTGTTTTGATTTGCATCTCTCTGATGATTAGTGATGATGAGCATTTTTTCATATGTTTTTTGCCATTCGAATTTCTTCCTTGCTGAAGTTTCTGTTCATTTCTTCTCCCCATTTTTTGATGGGGTTGTTTGTTTTCTTCTTGTAAAGTTCTACCAGTGCCTGATATATCCTGGATATTAACCCCTTATCAGATGGGTATTGGGTGAATATTCTTTCCCATTCTGTGGACTGCTTTTTGTATCTTAGTCACTGTTTCTTTTGAGGTGCAGAAGCTTTTTAGTTTCATGTAGTCCCATATGTTTATCTTTTCTTCTAGTTGCTTTGTTAGTGATGTTTCATCTTTGAAGATGCCTTTAGCTTCAATGTCATGGAGGGTTTTTCCTATATTTTCTTCAATGTACTTTATGGATTCAAGTCTGATATTGAGATCTTTAATCCACTTTGATCTGATTTTTGTGCATGGTGTTAGACACAGGTCCAAATTCATTCTTTTACATGTCGCTGCCCAGTTTTCCCAACACCACTTATTGAAGAGGCTTTCCTTACTCCATTTTAGACTCGTTGCACCTTTATCAAAGATTAAATGATCATGTGTTTGAGGTTGGGTGTCAGGATACTCAATTCTATTCCATAGGTCCACGGGTCTGTTTTTATTCCAATACCATGCTGTTTTAATTACTACTGCCTTGTAGTACAGTTTGAAGTTGGGTAAGGTGATGCCTCCCATCTTCTTTTTCCCGAGGATTGCTTTAGCTATCCTTGGGGGTTTATCGTTCCATACAAATTTCAGGATTGTTTGGTCAATTTCTTTGAAGAATGTCATGGGTATCCTTATAGGGATTGCATTGAATCTGTACAGAGCTCTAGGGAGTATTACCATTTTGACAATGTTGATTCTCCCCATCCATGAGCAGGGAATATGTTTCCATTTCCTTGTGTCCTCTTTTATCTCTTGGAGCAGTGTCTTGTAGTTTTCTTTATACAGGTCCTTTACACACTTGGGTAAGTTGATTCCTAGGTATTTGATTTTCTGTGGCACAATTGTGAATGGAATTGTTTCCTTAATATCCCTTTCTTCTCTTTCGTTATTTGTATATAGGAAAGCCACCGACTTTTGCGTGTTGATTTTGTATCCTGCCACTCTACTATATGTGTCTATTGTTTCTAGGAGTTTTTTGGTAGAGAGTTTAGGGTTCTCTAGGTATAATATCATGTCATCTGCAAATAATGATAGCTTGACTTCTTCCTTGCCTATCTGGATGCCCTTGATGTCCTTTTCTTCTCTGATTGCTATGGCAAGTACTTCCAGTACTATATTGAATAAAAGAGGTGAGAGTGGGCAACCTTGTCTTGTCCCTGATCTCAGGGGAAGGCTTTCAACTTTTCCCCATTGAGAATGATGCTCGCTGTGGGCTTTTGGTAGATGGCTGTAACTATCTTGAGGAAAGTCCCTTCAATTCCCATTTTCTGGAGGGTTTTAATCATGAGCGGGTGCTGGATCTTGTCAAATGCTTTCTCTGCGTCTATTGATAGGATCATATGGTTTTTATTTTTTCTCTTATTGATATGATGTATTATGTTGATTGACTTGCGAATGTTGAACCATCCTTGCATACCCGGGATGAATCCTACTTGGTCATGATGTATAATCTTCTTGATGAGTCTTTGGATTCTGTTGGCTAGTATTTTGTTGAAGATCTTAGCATCCGTGTTCATCAGGGATATTGGTCTGTAGTTTTCTTTCTTTGTGTTGTCTCTCCCTGCTTTGGGTATCAGGGTGATATGTGCCTCGTAGAAAGCTGTTTGGGAGTGTTTCTGTTTCTTCTATTTCCTGGAAGAGCTTGAACAGGACAGGCAGTAGGTCCTCCTTAAAGGTTTGGTAGAATTCACTAGGGAATCCGTCTGGACCTGGGCTTTTGTGTTTGGGAAGACTTTTAATTACTGTTTCTATTTCCTCGATGGTGATAGGCTTATTCAGGTATTGGAGGTCTTCTTGTTTCAGCCGTGGGAGGTTATAGGACTTCAGGAATTGATCCATTTCTTCTAGATTCTCATGTTTCACGGCATACAGGCTCTCAAAGTAATCTCTGATGATCTTTTGGATTTCTGTGGTTTCTGTTGTGATGTCACCGTTTTTATTTCTGATTCTGTTTATTTGGGTTCTCTCTTTCCCTGTCCTTACAAGTCTTGCCAATGGTTTGTCAATCTTGTTTATTTTTTCAAAAAACCAGCTCTTGGTTTCATTAATCTTTTGGATTGTTTTTTTTGGTTTCCAACTCATTGATTTCCTCTCTAAGTTTTATTATTTCCTTTTTTTCTGCCTGGGTTGGGCTCCTTTTGTTGGTCTTTCTCTAATGTCTTCAGCTGTGTAGTCAGGTTATTTATGTGGGCCCTTTCTTGTTTCCTGATGAATGCTTGCAGAGCTATAAACTTCCCTCTTAACACGGCTTTTGCCGTGTCCCACAAGTTCTTATAGTTGGTGTCTTCATTTTCATTTGTTTCCAGAAATCTTTGGATTTCCTGTTTGATTTCTTCTATGACCCATTTGTTGTTCAGGAGTGAGCTGTTCAGTTTCCAGGTGTTTGGTTTGACTCCCTGTTTCTGTGTATGGTTAACTTCCATTTTCAGTGCATCATGGTCTGAAAAGATAGCTGACACAATTTCTATCTTTTTATTTTATTGAGGTATGCTTTGTGGCTCAGCATGTGGTCTATCTTGGAGAATGTTCCATGTGCACTAGAGAAAAATGTGTATTCAGCTTTTTTGGCATGAAAAGCCCTGTATATATCTACTAGCTCTCTTTCTTCCATTTCTTCCTTGAGGGCCAATATTTCCTTGGTGAGTTTCAGTCTTGTTGATCTATCCATCGTTGATAGAGCAGTGTTGAAGTCTCCAACTATTATTGTGCTACTGTCAATGTCTTCTTTGAGGTCTCTTAGCAGTTGTTTTATGTATTTTGCTGGCCCCTCGTTGGGTGCATATATGTTTAGTAGTGTAATTTCTTCCTGGTGTACATACCCCTTAAGTAATAAGAAATGGCCTTCGTTGTCCCTTCTAACCTTTTTCAGCCTGAAGTCTATATTATCTGATACTAATATGGCCACACCAGCCTTTTGGAGGAGTTGTTTGCATGGAGAATGGTCTTCCAACCTTTGACTTTGAGTCTGTGTTTGTTCTGATTATTCAGATGTGTTTCTTGTAGACAGCAGAATGTTGGGTTCAATTTTTTAATCCATTTTGTTACTCTGTGTCTCTTAATTGGTGCATTTAGACCATTGACATTGAGAGAGATTATTGTCATCGGATTTTGTGCCATCTTTCTGTTTTTGCTTGTTGTGCTTATGGGTTTGGTCGTATTACAGTAGACCCTTCAGTCCTTCTTTTTAAAGTTGGCTTTGAGTCCATGAAGTTCCTGAGTTGTTGCTTATCCATGAAGTTGTGTATCTTTCCTTCATATCTGAATGTGAGTCTGGCCGGGTAAAGAATTCTTGGTGAGGCCTGCAGTTCATTTAGCCTTTTCACAATATCCCACCATTGTTTTCGGGCTCGGAGTGTTTCATCAGAGAAGTCTGCTGTAAATCTTAGAGATGTTCCTTTGTATGTGATTTCCTTCTTTGATCTTGCTGCTTTCAGTATTCTATCTCTATCTATAGTTTTTGTCATTTTAATTAAGATGTGTCTTGGAGTATTCTTGTTGGGGTTTCTTTTAGCAGGTATCCTACGGGCCTCCTGGATCTTGAGGCAAGTGTTTTTTTAGTTCCGGGAACTTCTCAGCAATGATGGCTTTGACAGTTTCTTCTTCATCAGGGTTTTCTTCTTGCCCTTCTGGGACCCCAATGATCCGTATGTTGTTTCTTCTGGCTTCATCCCGATTATCTCTTGTTGTCTGTTCGGTAATTGTGAGTCTTTTTTTCTATCTTCTGGTGTTGTGTAGAGAATCTTTGGAACGGCGTCTTCGAGATCACTAATTCTTTCTTCAGTAGCTATTATTCTGCTATGATGGCTTTCCACTGTGTTTTTCATTTCATTTACCTCATTTTTAATATATGTCATTTCCATTTGCATTTTCCTCACTTCTTCTAACATGTCCTCTTGTATTTTATTGAGTTTGCATTCCATTGCTTCTTTGAATTCCTTATGACTCCTTAACATTTCTTTCCGAAATTCCTTATCAGAGAGGTTATACAACTCATTGGTATTGCTTGGCTCATCTGGACTAGTGACTTCACTCACAGAGCTGGATGGAACTTTGCGTTGCCTTACCATTATGACTATTGTAGGTTGCAAATGTGGGGTCTTGGATGACAAGATAGTACAGTTAGTAGGTGTCTGGTCTGTTTGCGGGGTTTGGGTGGGTAGCAAGGATGTAGGAACCAAGTTTCACTGGTACCTCATGCAAGATAGGTAGTAAGAGGGTCGCCGCTGGGCGTGCGGGCGTGCGGTTTTGAGTTTTGGGATGATCCCGGAAGCGCAGCGCCCAAGGGTCCGCAGTGAAACCAAGGCAGTTCGCCTTGGTTCCCGTTGATGGAGTTTCCGCTCTTCCCTGGGGCAGTTTGGGTCCGCGGAGACGCAGGGGACACGCACACACCTGGGGGGGAGATTTTCAGCTGGTCCCGGGAGGCGCAGCGCCCAAGGGTCCGCAGTGAAACCAAGGCAGTTCGCCTTGGTTCCCGTTGATGGAGTTTCCGCTCTTCCCTGGGGCAGTTTGGGTCCGCGGAGACGCAGGGGACACGCACACACCTGGGGGGGAGATTTTCAGCTGGTCCCGGGAGCGCAGCGCCCAAGGGTCCAGCAGTGAAACCAAGGCAGTTCGCCTTGGTTCCCGTTGATGGAGTTTCCGCTCTTCCCTGGGGCAGTTTGGGTCCGCGGAGACGCAGGGGACACGCCACACACCTGGGGGGGAGATTTTCCGAGCTATGTGGTTTTATTCCCAGAAAGTTCGTTGCCATGGGCGGGGGCCCTTCCCTGTCTGCCTGACTATGTCAATATGACTATTAAGTGGCAGACCTGGGTTCAATGCCCGGCATCCCAAATGGTCCCCTGAGCACTTGATCACTTGATCACTTGATCACTTGACATCCCATTATTCATCAATTTGCTCAAGTGGGCGCCAGTAACATTTCCATTGGACCCTATCACGTGCCAATGTAGCCCAATGGCATCTGGTTGATTCAGGCATATGAAGAGCCTCAAACCATTCCTTCAGGGTCTTGACAAGAAAGTCTGACCATCTTGTAGGTGGGCAGCCACGAGATCTTTTGACATCCCGTGGGATCCAGTCAGTAACGGCTCTAGTCCAGCGGTTGTCCCCAAATCACATTACATATCCAGCCCATCTGATTTTCGATGCCTTGGCAAACGAGACAGCATCCCTGATTCTGGAATAAAAATGGAGGTCAGAACTCCGGATTCTTTCTCTAACTTGAGTGAGGTGTGATATTCCAAGCATAGCTCTTTCGATTCCTCTCTGGGAGAACCTAATAGCTTTCTCATCTTGCTTTGGCCGGGCCCAGGTCTCTGAGGTATATGTTAATGCAGGGAGAACAATGGAGTCAAAGAGATGTGCCCAGAGCCAGAGTTTTTTTTTGTCCTTTTAGCTATTTCTTCGATGCCTTTGAAGGCATTCCATGCCGCTCTCTTCCTCCTGCGTGAGCTCAGGTTTTAGGTCATTCATCATGTTGACTTCTTGACCTAGGTACACATAACTGCTGCATTCAGAGATGTCTGTTCCATTGAGAGTGAATGGGGCCAGGAGCACTGCCCTTAACACTGCCAGGAGTAATTCCTGAGTGCAGCGCCTCAGTGCACTCCCCTTAGCACTGCCAGGAGTAATTCCTGAGTGCAGAACCTGGCACTCTGCACTCTGCACTCTGTTCGGTAACCCCGAACACTGTCAGGTGTGACTCCCCCTCTAAATGGAAAACCAAAAATTTTTTTTCCTATGTTTTATAATGCATAGAAGCACTTGAAAGCATCATGACTATATTAAAAATGAGAAAACAGATACTAAAGTTGAGTGCTTACTAATAAAATGACCAGAATGCAGGATCAAAAAGAGGAAGGGGGTGATAGGGCTGTAGTTCAATAGTGTAGCCCTGGCTTTGCCTGGTATGGAATCTGGGTTTGATCCCAATGTTACAAGATATACCCACACATATGCATACACACACACGTGAATGCCTTATAACTAATAGTTTAGATAAGTTAAAAATCCATAAAGAAAATGAGGGGCTTGAGATATATATAGCACAGGGATTAAGGCACAAGACTTGCATGGACCCAAATCTAGATTCTTGGCACCCTAACCCTAGTTGGATTCCCTGGCACTACTGAGCAAAGAGCTTGGAATAGACATATTCAAGAGAGGATATGGACTTCTCCAATGGGGGAAATCTCAGAGTACATCTCAAGCAAAAATGGAGATTGTGTTACACTTAGTTTTACAAATTAGTGTATGGCTTTTTCCAAAGTAGCCCTGCCTGGGGTTTTCCATGTAAGTTGCTAAGGCAGTGTTGTCAATGGGAATAATATTGGTCTGGATGGCTTTTTCTATTATTATAGTGAATCTTTTACTTATCGTGGACATTTTCTTTTCCGAGGGGGTCCAGACTTCTCTAGGTGTTTCCTTTGTTTCAGCATCTGAATGGGGACTCACTTTCTCCATTTTTTCCAAGAGCTCAGCATTTGCATAGCAAAGCAATTTGGAACTTTTTCTGCTTTGGGAAATTTCAGGACTAGAATCTAGGTATATTCTTCTTGGTATTAGTTTCCCCAAAATCACTTATTACTAAGGCCTTCCTGTTGATCTGTCTGCAATGTTAAGAAACAACAAAACTATGGAACCAGAGTCATAGTACAGTGAGTAGGGCACCTGCCTTGCATACATCCAACAGGGGTTTGATGCTTGGCACACCATATGGTAATCCAGGAAGGAAGGAAGGAAGGAAGGAAGGAAGGAAGGAAGGAAGGAAGGAAGGAAGGAAGGAAGGAAGGAAGGAAGGAAGGAAGGAAGGAAGGAAGGAAGGAAGGAAGGAAGGAAGGAAGGAAGGAAGGAAGGAAGGAAGAAAAAGAGAGAAAGAAAAAAAGACAGAAAGAGAGAAAGAAAAAAAGAAAGAAAGAAAGAAAAAGAAAGAAAGAAAGAAAGAAAGAAAGAAAAGAAAGAAAGAAAGAAAGAAAGAAAGAAAGAAAGAAAGAAAGAAAGAAAGAAAGAAAGAAAGAAAGAAAGAAAGAAAGAAAGAAAGAAAGAAAGAAAGAAAGAAAGAAAGAAAAGAAAGAAAAAGAAGCTCCAGTGGTAATCAGAAGTAGGAAAGTAGGAGGGCTGGAAGGAGGAGGAAATGAGTAAAGAGTGATGCTATGGCAGGGAACTTTGGAAGTGACTATTATGTACATACAGATGGCAAATTAAACCCCTGAGATATTTTTTAAATCTATAATTTTTTAATTTAAATAGCAACAATCCTATGCCCAAGGATCATGTTTGAGGTAGCCTATTCTGACTCCCTTCCTGTCTGTACCATTGTCCACGCTAGGTGCCACATAAATACGCCCAAGTGAAATCTAGTTACCACCACAGCATCTTTCTGAATCTTGGATCCTGGAGTCATATTGTAAAAGTCATTTGCTTTCTCTGTCCTCTACATCCCAATATCTGGAATGTATAGTTTGTTGTTCACTCCTGGGTGGGTGTGGAGAGCCATATGGGGTTCCTGGAATCAAACCCTGGTCAGTGTGCAAGGCAAAGCCCTGCCCCTTTGTACTATCTCAAAATAGAAATCCAAGTTATTACTGCACATTTCCCTCACAGCTCCAGATCTTTATAATCAAATAAAAGTAAGCTTAAATTTTGCTAGCTGATAAAATTGATGACAAAAAACCTGTTCATAACATGCGTTACATTATTTACTGTGAAGCCAGTGCCAAATATGACCCCAACACAAACACATACCCCAGGTCGAAAGCATAGACTTTAAGCAATTTGCCCTATTGTCTTCTCAGAGTTGAGATCAGCATCTACTAACCAGGATTTTTTTAAGTACATACGAAATAAGTCAGACATGATTTCCTTGGGCAATTGGGAAATATTCTGGGGCTGTGGTGTGTTTGGATATGACTGAGAGATTTCACTGTCTTTAACCTCAATTTGCATAACAAAGAGAATGTTGGCTGCTTAGCATAATAGGAGGATGTTCGAATACCGCCCACGCTTGGGACACTCAGCAAAACACAGGCAGCACAGCTCTGAACCAGAGAATTTAGAATGAAGGAGGAATTCACCCTCCCTTGCCTCCTCCCACTGCGTGGAGGGCAGCCAGCCAGGGACACAGGTGTGCAGCTCATTAAGAACAGAATTAAACCCAACGGGAAAGGTAACAGCAGCATGAAGAATGCTCAGCAAAGAACAGGCACTCTCCTCCCACTCTGACCTTGGGAAGGGAGCAGGGAGGGGGAAACGCTGCCTCCTTCATTTACCTATTCTCCAGTAGGCTATCAACCTAGCTCGAAGAGTCATAAAATTATTTTACCTCCAGATCTAGCTGCAAGTCCCGAGATAGAGTTGTTTTTTAATAATATTTCATAGGAAATCTGCTGAGCAGTCTATAGTATGTCAGGGACTGTCCTGAGAGCTGGGAAAGCTAATGAAAATAGCAGAGAGCCTGCATTCATTCCAAAGGAATTCCAAACTACAAAAAAAAAAACTAAAGCATTTCTTTTTTTAATAATGTTTCCAGACAATAAATAAAACTACAGTGAGGATCAGAGGGCTTAATTTCTCATTTCCACCTACATCAGTCTCATAGACTATAAGCTTTGAATCAGGACCTTAGCAAAATTAGAGCTGACTTCATGCAATAAACAGGGATTGCTATCAAGTGATAGAAATCTGAAACAAATCCTTTATGTCAAATATCTATTCCACAGCACTGTGCTCAAGATAAAGATGGGTGCAAAGAATTTTAGCTAAGTAGCAAACCAACTATGGGCTATGGGTGATAGTTCCTAAGGACAAACTATAGGAGGAACCAGAGTTTGGGTGACCTATTATTTGTATTCTAAAATACTGAAAACAGAAAGGTCTAATTTATTCTCTGCAAAAACATTAGGAATTTTTTTAATATCAATGAGAGCCTTAGGATAGGGTATTTAACAAGTGTTTTCAGATAAAAAATTCAGACTTGGCAAGGAGAACCTTTGTTTGAAAGGATGACTGCAGTACAGTAGGATCAGGGAACACCTTGACGATAAGATCTTTGCAAGTACTATTAGCAATACAGAAAAGGATTTTCATTTTAAAGAGAGGATGAAGCAAGGCTCCAAAGAACTGAGTATAGGAAAGTGCCCTGGAATGATGGTATAAAGGGTAAGAGAAAGAATGTTTCTGCTTACTGAGGAAGCTTACGGTTTTGTCTTATCTTGGCAGTTTAGGCTATTATAATAGAGCAGCCAGACTGGGTGGTTTATGCCCAACAAAAAATTCTCATAGATAAAGCATGATACAGTTCTGATGAAATTCTCTTCTGTTCTGACAGTAATAAAAGGAAATAACTCCTTCTCACACTTCGATAAGTGCTCACCACATTCCTGATGATTTCACAGGGCTTCACCCAAAGGCTTTACCAGCTAACGTCATGATACCAAAGGGCACTTTTCAGCAAAAGGACTTTGGGAGACACCATCATCCTGTTCAGAAAAGGCTGTGGAAAGGGGGTTATGTATGAGGTAAGCAGGCAGATAGGTCGTGTGTGAGATAGGCAGCAAATTTCAGGAAGCCATAAAACCAAGAAATATTTGGAAAAATAGATAAAATTTGAAAAGGAATCATCCTCTTGCAGAGTAGGACTAAGGCCAGAACCATTCCAGGGACAATAATTCGTAGGCAGGAACAAGGATGCCACTGAGAGAATGGAAAGACCGTTAGAGTTCAAAGTTCTTTTCCTTTACAATGTATAAGCAATGACTCTTATTTGCACAGATTCTAACCTTAGGAGTTTTAAGTGGATCCTTTATAATAAGGTTCTCAGAGCAACTCAAAACACTCCAGTTTTGTTCTTATTTGTCCCCTCGGCAATGCTGAGGGTTACTCTTGGCTCTGCACTCAGGAATTACTCCTGGAGGCTCTCAGGAACCGTATGGAATATGGGGATCGAACATGGGTCTGCCAAAGACAAGGCAAATGTCCTACCAGCTGGACTATTGCTCCAGGCCAGAACACTCTAGTTTTTGAACTGGCCTATCTTGGGTGTGCAATTTGTTTCACTTAATGATGCTCTCCTTTCTCCCTGGATAAATCTGTGTTCTCAAAATTGTACTTTCTTTAATAAAACTTTACTGCTTATTTTATTGAGAAATTCTTTCCTGCACCAAAAGACAAGGACCTGTCTTTTTGGTGGGATTGGGAGTGACTCCTTTTCCTGCAAAGAGTAACTGCCTTAGTCTGAGAACCATGGCTTACTTCAAATCCTGATGGTAGGAATAAACACACAGACCAAACAGATCAAGTGAGTCCAAAGAATAGTCCCATAGAATGGCTGGCTGCACCTTTGTCGGGAAGCCGCTGGGGTTCCCAACAGTACCAGGACAGAAGTTCTCTTCTACCTCCGAGGCTGCCAGAGAACATATGAAAACTCATGAGTCTGGTGCACTTCCAAAAAAGGCTTTTAATTGTACAAAAGCTCTAAAACCGCAATCCAATATAATGAAAGAACTCTAGCTCTGGTCAGAACTTAGACCGTACATGAGAGCACAAGTCTCCCACCAAAGAGGATCCTACCAGAAAGAAGTCCCACTAAAGAAAAATCCTACCAGAAAGGAGTCGTACCCCAATCCTACCAGAAAGGGAGTGAGTGCCTCAAGTCAGTAACCTTATATACACCAAAGTAATCCTAACTGTTGACTGGGAGGGTCCTGTCAACAAAGAACCCTAAACAGCTTCTAGATGGTAGAAGAGTGTAGAAGGGAAGTGGCACACCCTATTATAGGTATAACCAAAGGATTACACCAAGGACTAATCCCTTCTTCCAAGATTATTTCTTATATAAAACACTGAAGAGAGGATGGGGCTAGTATAACATAATACATCCTAATTTCATGGGCTTCCTGTAATTTAGACGGAACCCACAAGGTTCTTCTTATTTATTATCTGCACCAAGGTGATTTGAGTATCTCAATCTCTGTATACTGAATGGGTCACACTCGCCTGCATGAGGCCAAACTAGTATGATCCTTCCTATAATCTTAAACAATAATCTCAACGTAGCCAGAGTGGGTATCTCCTGGTAAATTCTAACTGTCACATGCTGGGTGCAGTGGGGTATAAAGAGGAGCTGTGCCAAATATAGATTACATAGAGTCTTAGTAGATGTATAAGTCAGAAGTTATTCAGAGTCAAGGTGACTTCTGTAACTTCCATACCCTCCATCAGTGTTTACATAGAAGAAGAGAGATCTCATTAGTATGAACCCTGACTTAAGAACATGTAAATAGATTAAGTTGTGAGTGGATAAAACAGCAAAGCTCCCAAGCTAGTTAGGCCTGTCATCCAACACAACTTAATGTCTACACTGATGGAAGAACTGGTATAGATCATATCACAGCTACCCAGGAGTGAGAATAACTCTTTATTTTAGCCCACACCCCTGCTCCATAGTTACCCTTAGAATTCTCCTTAAACAATCCACTAACAACATACACATATTCAGACTAAGAGGTGGAACATAGTTATATGATCTGGAAAAGGAGAGAATCATAATTAAAGTCTAGCTAATAAGCATCTTGTTTTGATTGATAAGAGGAACAAATTAACCGGGATAATCTTTTATAATATGAAAAAAAGTACTGAAGTGTGACAAGAGCTAAATTATGGGTATGCAGTGTGGACTCTGAGCCTATCTGCTTCTCCTAAAAGGAGGAAGAGCGGGTGGATCTTTGCACCCAATCATTTTCTGGAACATGAAGGGGTGGGGAGGGTTCTTTCCTGAGATTTTTTTTGAATGCAACTTTATAAGGCTAATAATTATAGATGCTACAGAAATGTTGTCTTAAAACCACATCAACCCAGAAATATCCTACTTGAATGAAATCATTTTCAGTGTTTAGAAATGGTATTTTTTGGTTCTTAAGCAACTGGGCATTTGCTTTTATTTTTAAAGAAATCCACAATGCAAGGACCCTTCCAGGGTGCTTTTGGAATACTTCATTAATCTAACAAAGCCATCAATTTAAATATAATATAGTGTAAAAGGTAATTGTCATGGTGAAGAAATCTCTCATTTATGACCAATTCAGTAAATATCTATTAAGTATCTACAAAGTTCTTCCTGATTATTATGTGCATTTTATGCAGACTAATCCTATCACTACTCAATCCCAAACTCAACTTCTCAGTATAGTTAAGTATTACTTAAACAACTAATTCAATTTCTTGTACAATGAACTTGGAATATACATAAGGAACTGTATGAAGGAAAACTGTGCTTTCTTCCCCCCATTATCTGGGCTAGTGCTACTTAGTATATCACTTGATCACTTGACATCCCGTTATTCATCGATTTGCTTGAGCGGGTGCCAGTAACATTTCCATTTGACCCTATCATGTGCCAGAGTAGCCCAATGGCATCTGTTTGCTACTTAGTATATGCCAAGAAAGATTTATTAGCTACTGGGAAATAATAATCAAGTATCTTTAGAAAACTCTTTCATAGAGAATACTGCAGGCAGGGTGGCATAGGGAACCACATAAGAAATTTAAGTGATACAAAATTAATTACAGCTTAATCTCTAAAATGCTTTACAACATATATATGTATATATATGCAATGTACTGAGCCAATATAATAAGCAGTGTACATTCAGATAATCCATTTTTAAATATTACTTCTTAGATGTAATCTCCCTGAATTGTGGAACAAAAATAAAGCATCATTAAACATGTAACAACGGAAGAGCAAACCGACTGAATTCCATGTTAAAGAAGCAAATCCCTCTAGTCCAAGTAAACACTCTGAAAGGCCCCCCGCCTCTCCTCCTACCCCTTAATTATCTTTCTCCTTCTGCTCTCTCCACCTACCACCTAGAATTATTTCAAAGGAACTAAAGCTCTTATTTACTGAGTTGCCAGAGTGTTAATCATGTCTAATGGTTTTAACACAAAAGCAGCCAACCTTTAAATGTGTTACTCAAAAGCTATTAATGCCTTCGAGTCCTTTTGTCCACTAGGATTTCTCCTATCCCTATATCCTGCCATGATTCCAGTAAACCTCCCTCTCTCCACTAAAATCAGCACCTTTCTTTTCAATGAACTCATGATGGTATGAAGGGAGCTATTTGTAGAATGTTCAGCAACAGAGCAGACCACTGGCTTCAAAAAAGGCACCTTACTAATCTCTATTATTAATGTCTAAAGACCCTATCCTCATCCCAACTACAAGAAAATCAAAATTTCCCTCTACTCTTCCTGCTGGGCCTGAAAATTAAAGTGGTGTCAGATCTATTAATGGGAGGGATGGATACGGAAACTTGCAAGTTTAAAGCAATACAGGAGCCTGCCTAAGAAAATATAGGTCCAACGAAGAAATGAAACCTAAATGTTTTTATACTAGAATGAAAGAAAGGTGACCGTGAAAAAGTAAATAAAATATTACAAGGCACCTAAAAGATAATAAAAAACATTTTGGCAAATTTGTTTGTTCAGAAAGCCCTCAACTCTGACTGCCCACCAAAGTATGTGGTTAGTTTTTGGTCTTGGTACCTCCTGGGAAAGCAGGGGGACCAAGGGAGCTTTGATTCCCAATTTTCAGTCAGCAAAGGGAAGATTAGTAGGCCCTCCTCAAATTTGCTGATTTTCACTAAAGTACCTTTAGCTCAAAATAATTCTCTGGCCAAATTGCAAGTTTTAGGGAGGACAAATGCTGCCACCTTTACATACAGTGTCTGACCTACAATAAATTATCAGGCAATATTTATGAACTGAATGGAGAGAACCGAGGCAGGAGAAAGGAAGCTAGAAGGAGGAGTGTAGGAGGGTGGGTGACTCATGGCGGCATGAGGCAAAGAGAATGAAGGAGAGAGAGAAAGGAAAAAGGGAAAGACAAAGGAAAGAAAGAACGAAGAACAAAGGAAGAAGATAAGCTTACTTAGAGGGCATTACACTTCTATTGGTTTTGTTAGATTTTCGTTACCGAGACACCCATGGTGGTGCTCAGGGCTTACTCGGCTCTGCAATCATCTCTGGCTGGGACCATTTGGGGTGCTGGGGTTTCAGGCCCTACACAGTAAGGATGCATGAATTCTGCCAAAGCCACAAGGCAGCCCGCAAGCTGCATCTGAAGTTCACTTGTTCTGCAAGGCATGGGGCCTGGGGGATATTCCTTGCCACTTGATTTCTCAGGGAGTCATGGACTCAGGCTGGAGTGAGGAATTTCTCTTTGCAGGAAAGAAAAGTCAGTCCTAATCTTACCCAATTTTTTTCAGCTCTGTCACCTTTCCTTCACAGAAAAGAGTTTCAGCAGGAGACAGCAGTGATGTGGAGTTTATTAGGAACTATAGGTAGGGAAGGAGAGAGGTAGCTTTAGACCGGTGCCCAAGAGACACCACATGCGGGCTTCTCTGGAATGGAGACAGCCAGCACACACTCTGAGCAGGAATGTGAGGCCCATTTCCTCAGAATGGGACATGGGTGTGAAAGCATGAAACTACACATCACAAGAGAAGAAAAGTGGGTGGCATGTGCACTCATGGCATGTGTGGGGAGGGAAAGTGTGAGCTCTGCTCTGCCAAGTTAGTTTATAGACAGTTTTTCCCAAGCTGCTCCCCCTACCAAGTCTGTTGTTAAGGTGGTTGCCAAGGGGAAGATCTGGGAGCAGTTGATGGTCTTCTTTTGATATTCTTTGTGTGATCTTCTTTCAGTAGAGGAAACCTCCCTTCCAGGGATTCACCTTGTTGTTTGGGCCTAGAATTCTACATCTCAATGGTTTCCAAACCCCAGGTTGGGTCTTTTGCATCAAATGCCTCCATGCCCTCAGGCTTCTGACATTGTTTCTCCCACCATGCCAACCCCCATTTTCCTGCCTAAAATAGTTGCTTGCTAGGTCAGTGTTCTGCCCACTGTCCTATCTCTCAGCCCCAGAGCACTCCAATTGTCAACAACACAGGCTATCTCTGATACAGTATAGAAATAAATCTATGAATGGCCAAGGATTTGTTCGCAAATAAGGCTACACTGAGGGATTATGCTTGAGATAGCAAGAAAAACTAGAATCTTCCAGCTGGCTTCCCACAGGGAGCCAGGGGCTTTACCCTTGCTAGCATAGAATTCAAGAATATCACTCCAATCCAGCAACTCCATAGTCCACACCAGAAGATGCCCACATTCACTTCCAGGAACTGCACCCAGTTCGCAACCTGTCTGTACATGGTTACGTGAGGTTTGCTACACATCTAAAGACTGGCACAAGCTGCTCTCATGCATGAGAATCAATAGTACATGATTCCATCCTGGAAGATCTGAGAATAGGTAAAAAGTACCTGCAACTGTGTCAGCAGGTGGCAGACAGGAGAAGGGCTTGTCTACAGCCCCAGGGCTCTGCCCCATGGGCTCTGGATGGTGATTGTCGGGGGAGCACCGCCGGGGTCCCCGACAGTGCCGGGAAGAATCTGATGCAGTTTTAAAAGGGTTTTTACTATAACAGGATCCAATATACAATCCAAGAGCAGGGAAAACCTCCGGACTCTGGGTTCCCAGCTAGGCCCCAGCCAGGTGTAGGCCAAGATGGCTGCCACCACATGTTGAGGCCCAACAGAGAATGGAGAAGACGGAGAAGCAAAACACCAAGGGAAGCTGAAATGGCAAAAGGGGAAAAAAGAGAGAGCAGCTGCTTTTTTCTTGCAGCTCATCTTATAGCTCAAAATCTGCCCAAACTCCCCAGCCCAGCCTATTCTGGGCTGGGCTATCTAGAGATGAAAACAGGAAAATAGCTCTAGAATGTAGCAACTTCAGGAGACCATTGGGCTGTTTACAAGGACCCAGAGCTAATTAAAAGCCTCCTAGCAGAGCTGGGAGAAGCTATAAGCTAAATGTAACTTCCCCTGGCAGGAAGGATCAAATGCCCTCAGGTAATTTCTCCCAGCACCTCACCTAATATCTTGAGCCAAGATCTGCCTGGAATTGCCTTTACAGGGTAGAGAAGGGGTTTCTGAGATGGCATGTCTCTGTACCAAAGACTAATACTAATGCCAGTTAAATATTTCCCCAAGCCTTCACAAGAGTCTCATCTACTTCACTGTAGTTTTGTATTTTAGTTGCCTTTGAGTTATCAGGGAGCCATGCTTGCTTGCTTGGAGGCAAACAGCATTTCTCTCTGGTCTAATTACTTAGAGATCCAACGTGACCAGGCAAATATGCTGGTAAGATCTAGCTAGTCCCACGATGCTTGTGGTAGCATGAGAGAATATTTATACAAGCCAGTACAGAATACATGGTCAGATAAGACTGCCACATTCAGACTACCCCCTATCTATGAAATGACCTGCAGGAGGCAATCCAGGGCAGATGCAGAGGCCTAGGCTTTTAGGTGTCCTGCAACAGTTGATGGTCTGACACAGAATAAGACTGGGCCCCCTAGGATAAACCCAGAGCCACAGAAGAGCCTGGAAAGCTACCTATGGTGTATTCGATATGCCAAAAACAGTAACAATGGACCTAATTCACAATGAATGGAGACATTACTAGTGCCCGCTGGAGCAAATCGATGAACAAGGAGAAGACAAGTGACAAGTGACCTACCAAACACCAAGGCTAGGGTACCGACCTGCTGCCTTAAAGTGGTTGGGGAGAAGGGACCATATTCAAAGCCTTTTGTCAGCTTGTCCTGAGGAATATCTTAGGCTATTTTGAGATTGTAGTGCCAATATGTCAGGAAAATTGTTGAACTTGGCTCTGAAGAATTGTAAGTTGGGCTTTTTATTTTTATTTGGGGGAAGACAGGAGGTAGTTTACATCAGGTAGTACTTGGAGGTTGTTTCCAATGATGCTTAAAGGACCCTGCTGGTGATCAAACCATGCTTTCTTCATGCTTTGCATGTGCCCGGGGTCAGCCATTTCAGCTATTTCTCCTGGCAATGGTTACTTGAGTAACATGAGAAGCCAAGTCCAGTCATTACTCTATCTCACCACTGTGCTAGGGTGTTGACCAATGGCATTAAGAAGACAAAAAGCAGAATAACATAGCCACAGGCAGCTTGGAGCTTTTCCACATTCCCAGTCTTCCTTCTACTCCATACATTTTCCCTTTCAAGGAGAAGCCAAGGGTAGATATATGATGGTTGGTTTAGGACACAAAGAAAAGTCAGCCCTGAAAGCCTCTGCTGCCAAGTCGGAATAGAATTAATTGCCTCCTTTAAACAAGTTCAGGGTCCATTAGCACAGTGATGCAGCAAAGAGCCTCGGGGTTCCCTTCTCTGGACTCCTGTACTGTCGTCCATCATCACTGGCTGGGAGAGTTAAGCAATACAGGCATAAATGGAGCCGGGGTGCAGCATTTGTTAGCTACAAACACTAGAAACCACCCACAGGTCACCGTTTGGCTTTATTTCCTATTCCTCATAATTTTCTGAGAAGGTATGGGGTAATCAGTAATTAGAATACAATGACCAGAGTTAATTGTTCCTCTTCCAACTGTGTCAAAAAGAAAGAAAAAAAAAAAAGAGGGACTTTGAGCCTGTAAATAGACTAGAAGTAGCAGGAAGCATAAAATAACAGTTAGTACTTTACTAAGGAGTTATTTTTAAAACAAAACCAAATACACTTGACCATTTACTGATGTGTTATTCCCACTGAATAGCCTGAAGAGACTGGGCTGGTCTTTTTGCAAAGCCTTTGGGGAAGGAAACAAAAAGGTTGAAAGAGTGTGGAGATACCAGATTTGTCACTGTCCTAGAATGTGGCATAGAATGAGTGATCTTTGCTTGTCACAGACAAGCCTAACCTCCGACTTCAACAAAGCCACACCTCAGAGTCTCAGAGTGGCAAAAGGGAGCTCCACAAATAGGTCCACAAAGGCAAGATTTCATTAGGGTCCCTAATGCATGAGTCGTGCATTTTTAAAGTTCAAAATTGAGTCTTCCCAGCTTCAGGACAGTTTCAGAACAGTTAAATTCTGATGCTGCTCCTAGTTTTCTTATTGTAAAGTTAAACTACTCACAAGAAAATGTGGACTATAACATTTGCCATTGCAGATACTGATTTACAAACAGACTATTCTATGTTTTTTATAAACACACACACACACACACACACACACACACACACACACACACACACTTTCTAAGTTATGACGTGTCAGTCTCATAGCCCAGACTGCAATGTCAGGTATGTAAATGCAAACCAAATCTATCCAATCTGCCCCTGTGTAATAAGCTTTCTGGTACTAATTGTATCAGGGCCTCAGTAAAGCATTAATCTCTCTTTATTACAGTCTGTGGCTGCAACCATTAAATAATTTATTCTTAAAATGTGTTCCTGTTATAAGCATTAATTTCTTGTTAACATCTTGTACTTTTCTAATTGAAGATATTTTTTCTACTTCTCCAGACTGCATCAAGTCCCTAAAACTTAAGAAAACTCATTCCTCGGAAATTGGAAAGGTGATGGTTGGGGTGAAGATGGGGGAGTGTGATATGATGAAAAGACATGCTGTAAAGAGAAAGAAATCTACCCCTCATTTATTTAGCAAGTTGCAGTCATCCATACTTGGAATGCCTTTTCCTGAGCAAGTACTAAACCTTAAAATTTTATTCCAGGAATTGTGAAGAGTACAAAGTAAAAAAAAATGTGTACATATTTATGAGAATTTAGTTTTGTATTGGGGCCACACCTGGCAAGGTTCAGGGGGTTACTCTTGGCTCTGTGCTCAAAAAATCACTCTTGAGGAATTATATAGGATGTTGGGGATCAAACCCAGGTTGAACCCATGTAACGCAAGTGCCCTACCTATTGTACTATTGTTCCAGCATATTTCAAACATCTCTATTTAAAAACAAATGCTGTGTGGCTAAAGAAATAGTACAGCAGGTAAGACACTTGCCTTGCATGTTTCTGATCAAGTTTCAAACCTTGGCACCAGATATGGAGCCCTGAGCCCCACCAAAAATTGTACCTCTCATCCACAATAGAAATATCCCAGAATGAAAGAGGAATGATAATTTCTTTTTAAATCTCACTGGACAATAACAAATGTCCTGATACTCCAATAGAATAGTCAAAGAAAAACACCTAAAATATTGTCAATGAAAAGTCCAAATTCTAAAATTGAGTGGGAATTGGGAGCGAGAGTAGAACAGGTAGCGTACTTGCCTTCCTTGCAGCAGATTCAAACTTGATCCCTAGTATCCCAAGTAGTTTCCTGTAAACCCAGCAGTAATCATCCCTGAACACAGAACCAGGTTAAGCCCTGAGCACTAAGTGTGCCCCCAAAACAAAAGGAATGATTCAATATGAGAGCTACTAGTATTAGTATCATGTTTCTTTTTTTAATTTTTTTAATTTTTTTTATTTTTACAATTACAAGATATACAATTAAAAAGTTCATATTTGGGTTTTGATCATACAGCGTTGCAGCACCCATCCCGCCACCAGTGCCCATCTCCCACCACCAATGTCCCCGGTTCCCTCCCCCTCCCCAGCCCTCCTCCATGGCAGGTTCTTTATTTCTTTCCATTTCTCTATCTTTCTCTTTTCCTTCCCCTCCAGACTATGGATTACAGAACATACATTAAAGGGTTGTCATGTGTATCTTTTGCCTCTATTTAATGCTCAGTTCTAGGTTGGCATTAGTACCCTCGACAATTGTTAGCACACTGTTCCATTTTCTGTCTTACCTAGCCTCTGACTCCCACACGTTTGTGATAATTTCCACCTTTGACAAGACCTCCTGATATATGTTTCACTTGACCTTGGATATTGGTATCATAATGCGTACCTATATATTTATGTTATGCAGATAAATGCAGTCATTCTGTATCTGTCTCTCTCCTTCTGGCTAATTTCGCTCCAACATAATCTTCTCCATGTCCATCCATTTGTAGGCAAATTTTATAACTTCATTTTTCCTAACAGCTGCATAGTATTCCATTGTGTAGATGTACCAAAGCTTTTTTATCCAGTCATCGATTTTCGGGCACTCTGGTTGCTTCCAGATTCTGGCTATTGTGAATAATGCTGCTATGAACATAAAAGTAGGGATGGTGTTTCCGCTGCGTATTTTTGGCTTCCCAGAGTAGATTCCCAGGAGTGGTATGGCTGGGTCAAATGGGAGTTCAATTTCTAGTCTTTGGAGGAATGTCCATATTGTTTTCCAGAAAGGCTGTACCAGCCGGCATTCCCACCAACAATGGATGAGTGTCCCCTTTTTCCCCACACCCACGCCAGCACTTGTTGTTCTTGTTCTTTTGAATATGTGCCAGTCTCTGTGGTGTAAAGTGGTATCTCATTGTTGTTTTGATTTGCATCTCTCTGATGATTAGTGATGATGAGCATTTTTTCATATGTTTTTTTTTGCCATTCAAATTTCTTCCTTGCTGAAGTTTCTGTTCATTTCTTCTCCCCATTTTTTGATGGGGTTGTTTGTTTTCTTCTTGTAAAGTTCTACCAGTGCCTGATATATCCTGGATATTAACCCCTTATCAGATGGGTATTGGGTGAATATTCTTTCCCATTCTGTGGACTGCTTTTGTATCTTAGCCACTGTTTCTTTTGAGGTGCAGAAGCTTTTTAGTTTCATGTAGTCCCATATGTTTATCTTTTCTTCCAGTTGCTTTGTTAGTGATGTTTCACCTTTGAAGATGCCTTTAGCTTCAATGTCATGGAGGGTTTTTCCTATATTTTCTTCAATGTACTTTATGGATTCAAGTCTGATATTGAGATCTTTAATCCACTTTGATCTGATTTTTGTGCATGGTGTTAGACACAGGTCCAAATTCATTTTTTTACATGTCGCTGCCCAGTTTTCCCAACACCACTTATTGAAGAGGCTTTCCTTACTCCATTTTAGACTCGTTGCAACTTTATCAAAGATTAAATGATCATGTGTTTGAGGTTGGGTGTCAGGATACTCAAGTCTATTCCATAGGTCCACAGGTCTGTTTTTATTCCAATACCATGCTGTTTTAATTACTACTGCCTTGTAGTACAGTTTGAAGTTGGGAAAGGTGATGCCTCCCATCTTCTTTTTTCCCGAGGGATTGCTTTAGCTATCCTTGGGGGTTTATTGTTCCATACAAATTTCAGGAGTGTTTGGTCAATTTCTTTGAAGAATGTCATGGGTATCCTTATAGGGGACTGCATTGAATCTGTACAGAGCTCTAGGGAGTATTACCATTTTGACAATGTTGATTCTCCCCATCCATGAGCAGGGAATGTGTTTCCATTTCCTTGTGTCCTCTTTTATCTCTTGGAGCAGTGTCTTGTAGTTTTCTTTGTACAGGTCCTTTACATACTTGGGTAAGTTGATTCCTAGGTATTTGATTTTCTGTGGCACAATTGTGAATGGAATTGTTTCCTTAATATCCCTTTCTTCTCTTTCGTTATTTGTATATAGGAAAGCCACCGACTTTTGCGTGTTGATTTTGTATCCTGCCACTCTACTATATGTGTCTATTGTTTCTAGGAGTTTTTTGGTAGAGAGTTTAGGGTTCTCTAGGTATAATATCATGTCATCTGCAAATAATGATAGCTTGACTTCTTCCTTGCCTATCTGGATGCCCTTGATGTCCTTTTCTTCTCTGATTGCTATGGCAAGTACTTCCAGTACTATATTGAATAAAAGAGGTGAGAGTGGGCAACCTTGTCTTGTCCCTGATCTCAGGGGAAGGGCTTTCAACTTTTCCCCCATTTAGAATGATGCTCGCTGTGGGCTTTTGGTAGATGGCTGTAACTATCTTGAGGAAAGTCCCTTCAATTCCCATTTTCTGGAGGGTTTTAATCATGAACGGGTGCTGGATCTTGTCAAATGCTTTCTCTGCGTCTATTGATAGGATCATATGGTTTTTATTTTTTCTCTTATTGATATGATGTATTATGTTGATTGACTTGCGAATGTTGAACCATCCTTGCATTCCCGGGATGAATCCTACTTGGTCATGATGTATAATCTTCTTGATGAGTCTTTGGATTCTGTTTGCTAGTATTTTGTTGAAGATCTTAGCATCCGTGTTCATCAGGGATATTGGTCTGTAGTTTTCTTTCTTTGTGTTGTCTCTCCCTGCTTTGGGTATCAGGGTGATATGTGCCTCGTAGAAGCTGTTTGGGAGTGTTTCTGTTTCTTCTATTTCCTGGAAGAGCTTGAACAGGACAGGCAGTAGGTCCTCCTTAAAGGTTTGGTAGAGTTCACTAGGGAATCCGTCTGGACCTGGGCTTTTGTGTTTGGGAAGACTTTTAATTACTGTTTCTATTTCCTCAATGGTGATAGGCTTATTCAGGTATTGGAGGTCTTCTTGTTTCAGCCGTGGGAGGTTATAGGACTTCAGGAATTGATCCATTTCTTCTAGATTCTCATGTTTCACGGCATACAGGCTCTCAAAGTAATCTCTGATGATCTTTTGGATTTCTGTGGTTTCTGTTGTGATGTCACCATTTTTATTTCTGATTCTGTTTATTTGGGTTCTCTCTTTCCCTGTCCTTACAAGTCTTGCCAATGGTTTGTCAATCTTGTTTATTTTTTTCAAAAAACCAGCTCTTGGTTTCATTAATCTTTTGGATTGTTTTTTTGGTTTCCAACTCATTGATTTCCTCTCTAAGTTTTATTATTTCCTTTTTTCTGCCTGGGTTGGGCTCCTTTTTGTTGGTCTTTTCTAATGTCTTCAGCTGTGTAGTCAGGTTATTTATGTGGGCCCTTTCTTGTTTCCTGATGAATGCTTGCAGAGCTATAAACTTCCCTCTTAACACGGCTTTTGCCGTGTCCCACAAGTTCTTATAGTTGGTGTCTTCATTTTCATTTGTTTCCAGAAATCTTTGGATTTCCTGTTTGATTTCTTCTATGACCCATTTGTTGTTCAGGAGTGAGCTGTTCAGTTTCCAGGTGTTTGGTTTGACTCCCTGTTTCTGTGTATGGTTAACTTCCATTTTCAGTGCATCATGGTCTGAAAAGATAGCTGACACAATTTCTATCTTTTTAATTTTATTGAGGTATGCTTTGTGGCTCAGCATGTGGTCTATCTTGGAGAATGTTCCATGTGCACTAGAGAAAAATGTGTATTCAGCTTTTTGGCATGAAAAGCCCTGTATATATCTACTAGCTCTCTTTCTTCCATTTCTTCCTTCAGGGCCAATATTTCCTTGGTGAGTTTCAGTCTTGTTGATCTATCCATCGTTGATAGAGCAGTGTTGAAGTCTCCAACTATTATTGTGCTACTGTTAATGTCTTCTTTGAGGTCTCTTAGCAGTTGTATTTTGCTGGCCCCTCGTTGGGTGCATATATGTTTAGTAGTGTAATTTCTTCCTGGTGTAGATACCCCTTAAGTAATAAGAAATGGCCTTCGTTGTCCCTTCTAAACTTTTTTCAGCCTGAAGTCTATATTATCTGATACTAATATGGCCACACCAGCCTTTTGGAGGAGTTGTTTGCATGGAGAATGGTCTTCCAACCTTTGACTTTGAGTCTGTGTTTGTTCTGATTATTCAGATGTGTTTCTTGTAGACAGCAGAATGTTGGGTTCAATTTTTTAATCCATTTTGTCACTCTGTGTCTCTTAATTGGTGCATTTAGACCATTGACATTGAGAGAGATTATTGTCATCGGATTTTGTGCCATCTTTCTGTTTGTGCTTGTTGTGCTTATGGGTTTGGTCATATTACAGTAGACCCTTCAGTCCTTCTTTTAAAGTTGGTTTTGAGTCCATGAAGTTCCTGAGTTGTTGCTTATCCATGAAGTTGTGTATCTTTCCTTCATATCTGAATGTGAGTCTGGCCAGGTAAAGAATTCTTGGTGAGGCCTGCAGTTCATTGAGCCTTTTCACAATATCCCACCATTTTTTTCGGGCTCGGAGTGTTTCATCGGAGAAGTCTGCTGTAAATCTTAGAGATGTTCCTTTGTATGTGATTTCCTTCTTTGATCTTGCTGCTTTCAGTATTCTATCTCTATCTATAGTTTTTGTCATTTTAATTAAGATGTGTCTTGGAGTATTCTTGTTGGGGTTTCTTTTAGCAGGTATCCTACGGGCCTCCTGGATCTTGAGGCAAGCGTTCTTTAGTTCCGGGAACTTCTCAGCAATGATGGCTTTGACAGTTTCTTCTTCATCAGGGTTTTCTTCTTGCCCTTCTTGGACCCCAATGATCCGTATGTTGTTTCTTCTGGCTTCATCCCAATTATCTCTTGTTGTCTGTTCGGTAATTGTGAGTCTTTTTCTATCTTCTGGTGTTGTGTAGAGAATCTTTTGGAACGCGTCTTCAAGATCACTAATTCTTTCTTCAGTAGCTATTATTCTGCTATGATGGCTTTCCACTGTGTTTTTCATTTCATTTACCTCATTTTTAATATATGTCATTTCCATTTGCATTTTCCTCACTTCTTCTCTCATGTCCTCTTGTATTTTATTGAGTTTGCATTCCATTGCTTCTTTGAATTCCTTATGACTCCTTAACATTTCTTTCTGAAATTCCTTATCAGAGAGGTTATACAACTCATTGGTATTGCTTGGCTCATCTGGACTAGTGACTTCACTCACAGAGCTGGATGGAACTTTGCGTTGCCTTACCATTATGACTATTGTAGGTTGCAAATGTGGGGTCTTGGGTGACTAGATAGTACAGTTAGTAGGTGTCTGGTCTGTTTGCAGAGTTTGGGTGGGTAGCAAGGATGTAGGAACCAAGGTTCACTGGTACCTCATGCAAGATAGGT